>CM057132.1:11403366-11663366 GCA_029964075.1 Patiria pectinifera | reverse complement strand
CGTGGGAAATTTTCAAGAAGAGGGATAAAGGGAGAACGATGCAAGTACCTCCTAAAGCCCATCCGTAAGTCTCTACTGGTATTGCTTGTTAGAGACTAGTATAGATAAGCCCAAGCAGTGATCATTGTACACTCACGTGGCCCCCTTCAATGGAGGAACCATTGTGCACGCTATTGTACAAAGCAACTGCCCCGTGACGGATTATCTAAACAATAGCTATAGTACAATACTTTTGCCATCGAAGGGGGCCTTCGTGATAGATTTGACTGATTGGCCTGTCACATCATTACATGATTATTTTGTGACAGTTGATGCTTTTAATCAAGTGGGTTGTGGTCTTCAGCCAGCGAGCTCGTCTTTCCGCATCGTTGGCGGTTCAGACGTTGCCGAGCCAGGTCGTTGGCCATGGTTAGGATCGATGCGATATTACCGTGGCAATGAAACCAGCGTTCACGGATGTGCCGTCTCGCTAATTGCTCCACAGTGGGTCGTCACCGCAGCGCATTGTGTGCGTCCTGCTCGGTAAGTCAGTCTGTACTGACAATGGATATCCTCAATAAAGGTGTATAATATCATTCGCATTTATCACAAAAGCAACCTACCGAATTATTATCAACAAGCTTAGTGGATTTAAGATCGTACTGGTACTAAACACCCCGTGAAATTATTCCATCTGGCTTGCCGTCATTAAGAAAATATCTAGAAATGTAATTGATTTCCAACGATCAGCCAATTGACTGATATTTAGAATAAAGAGTGATCAAGCTAATCATCTTGTGATCACAAAGTTGTGTGTGAGTTTTTGAGGTTCTGAAAAGAACCTAGTGGAACTCTGAAAAGAACCAAGTGGAACTTGATGTTTCAGACAGTATACTCTGCCCATCATCTGTTCTTGTGCCATAAAGTGAAAGCGTCGTGAATTTTTCACGAGGCAAAACATTGAGTTTACTTTGGTTCTTTTCAGAACCTCACTAACTCACAAAAAGATATTTGTAACATGGTGCATCTGTAATTCTTTTCGGATCAACATTGTCCGGGATTGATAACTTATTATTACCAATCACTATTTTTGTGCTGTAAAGTGAAACCATTGTGAATTTCTCATCATGTTAGAAAAGCCACCGATACATTTGACCCAACATTTTAGCAGTGCTATATTGTGGAAACAAAAGATACTTTTTTGTTTGAATTCAGTTATATGATGAATGCACCAATTCACGTCGTGTTCGGTGATCTCAAACGAAACGAGACATCATCGCATCACGTGAAAGTTGCAGTCGAGAACGTATACTTGCACCCCGGATTCAATTACATCACTACGGAGCATGACATCGCAGTGTTGAAATTAGCACATCCCATCACATACACGGACTACGTCAGGCCTATATGCCTGAATACAGTCATAGACGAGTTTGACAACTCCAGTTTTTGTTACGTCGCTGGGTGGGGTCTAACCAACAGGACTTCAGGTAATTAATTACTCAGAGACGGACATCACAGTCAAACAGGAGAATGCATTGATGGAACCATAGGGCAAACTCTCCTGAGTAACTTACTGAGTTACTGACTGACTTAGTCACTGACTGATTCACTCCCCGAGTCACCGACAGAGTCACTGACTGACTAAGTCACTGACTGACTCCCCCACTACGTTACTAACTGAGTGACTTACTACGTTACTAACTGAGTTACTTACTGAGTTACTGACTGACTAAGTCACTGGCTGAGTCACCAACAGAGTCACTGACTGACTAATTCACTGACTCCCCGACTCCCCACGTTACTAACTGAGTTACTCCCCGAGTAACTGACTGGCTAAGTCACTGACTGACTCCCCCACTGACTCCCCGAGTCAGAGCCCGACTGGCATTTTTACAAATCTTGCATAATGTAAAATCGACATGACCACTTAACCATTAATTGTTTCTTCAATAATTTTTTTTATGTTTGGTAAACTTGACCTTGTATTGACTCATCTAGCTTTTTCTTCACCTTTATTCTTGTTTCCTATTAGTGTACTTACCGAATCATCAACAGGAGTTACAGTTACGACTTCTGTCTCTACCAGACTGCGTCAAGTCCATCCAACATCTTGGGGTCCACGGAATCGTGACTGAAAATATGATCTGTGCCGAGGGCCTAGATGGACAGAGCCCTTGCAGTGTACAGTACAGTCCATTTCATTGTTTTTGCCAGACTATGACATAGGTCATTAAATTTAAATAAGGTCACCTAATTTAAATATCTATGGGCTTACCAATAGGGTGCCGACGTTTAAGTGTACAGGAGAAGTAGGCTAATCAAACTCAATTCAAATCAAAAAGGGAGGCATCACAGCCAAGATGCATCTCAATCAAGGGGTGTCAGAAGCATGAGGCATATTGCTTGCTCCCGTACACATGTGTGTTAAGGCCGTTTCATGCTTCATGCACATGTGAAGCAAATTTGACATCATGAAACAGTTGCTGCAACATTTGAGTTGGAATGTATTCAGGGCCCAATTCATAGCTCTGCTTACCGCTAACGAAAAATCCCTGCTTAAGTGCAGCAGAAAAGTCTGTGCTTATGGTAGACGTATTTCTTGGGTTAGCACAAAATTGTAAGTGGGGAATTCTTTGGTTAGCAGAGATTTTGGGCCCAGGTCTCCGGTCTAGCGTTATGCCAGCTATTGGATATATTTTGGTCTATCTCATGTGTTGGGTACGTGTGGTCTAGTGGTAAAGCACAGGATTCATGGTCATGAGGTTGTGGGTTCGAGCCCCGCCGTGCCGTGGCCATGCGTGTTGTGCCCTTGAGTAAGGCGCTTTACCTCAATTACTCCTTTCAACCCGGGTGTTAAATGGGAACCGGCATTATTCAATGCTGGGAAGGTAACAGACTCGCTGTGGAGGAGGTGTGGCGATCCCCCCACAGCAGCATATGAGTCTGGCCCAATCGCTATGAAAGAGAGATGGGCACTCCGTTCCTGTGAACACAGGTTCGTCCCCTTTACCTTTTACTTTTTTGTCTGTGACAGGGGGATAGCGGTGGACCTCTGCTTTGCCGTAACCACCTTGGCGTCTGGCACCAGGTAGGAGTCGTCAGTGCTGTGTTTGGATGCAGCTCCAAGAAGTTTCCTGGGCTTTACTCTCGAATCACCTCCTACATGGATTTCATCCACTCGACAATATCTGGAGGTCAGCTATCTTTGTGTCGTTAATTTACTATGGTTAATATTCAAGACAATTTCAGAAACTGGAAACAGGCACATCACTTGATTAGTCAAGAGTCTACATGCTTTTTAAAAAAAAATGCATACTTTCTTCAAAAAAATCATAAATTGAAAGACTTTTAAAAAAATATATGGCATTTGAACAAAACCTTTGAATTGTTAAAATACAATTCATAAATACCTCAGACAGTTTAGCCATTCCTATTGGTCGAGAACCCGTCACGTGGCCGGTATTAAACGGATGATAAAGACATGGCTAGCTGGTCTTAAACACTTTTCCAGTGTCACATAAAAAAATGACTCCTAAAAAAATGCCTCTTCTCTATTTTTTTTTTGAGTTTGAAACAGTCAGTAGGCATGTAGGGCACAACACTACCAGTCAAGCGAGTCAGAATAAATTCAAAAAAAATTCGCAACTCCCAGCCCCAGGTGCGTCTGCGCGACATCGCGCGCGCAGAACACAACATGCGCGGCCAATCTCCATAAAGGGTTGTTTACATCATGTAGCTGCATACAATATATTATTATTTTTTTGTTTTTTTCAAAAAAAAAGCATGAAGTGATGAAATGAAACAAAATTGATTTTTTTTTTTTTTTTGATCTTTTTTTGATCTTTTTTACCGAAAAGAATGATAATGGGAATAAATGTCGGTATTCTGTTTATGGTACTTAACTACTTAATTGGGATTGCAGATTAATTGCCTCGCTCCGCCTCCGGCCCGCGCACCCAGACTCTAAGTGAAGTGATCTGAAGTGATAAAAAAATGATAAAACTATTGAAACAAACACCATCTCGAAATTATCAGTGGTATCAAAAATAAGTTATGTTTATAAAATTTTAAAAAGTACATTGCTTGGAAATCTTTGGTTAACAGTAATAAGATAAGTCACAGCTTTAGGCCAAGTTTGGGTTTTTATTAAAAAAAGTTCAAAATGTTGCTGATTAACTTGATCATGGTTGGTGGTAATGCTGATATTTTCTGCTAATAAGTAAAATATCTTGAACATAATTTTTTTTACAACTTCATATTGATCCTAGATTCGCAACCCAGCTGTGAGACACTAGAAGCAAGCAACCAATGCACAGACCTGGTTCCTTACACGGACATATACGCCACCAATCAATCCTACTATGACAACGTGATCGACGGCTTTCAAAGCTACGAGGCGTGTTACGACCAGGCAGATCTGTTTCTCTGTATGATGCTCACACCGGGCTGCGAACAAAGGGTAAGTTGGCACCTAAGATTGTTGGTAATAGGTCTCGTTCAAATGACGTCATTTCCTACAGACCATCCACGTGCATCGGCATTTTGAGCGTCAACTTGCAAAACGCTTATCGGCTGCGTCGTATTTCGAACACATTTCGAGCAACAAGCGCGCGTGTTTGGAACATTTTCAACACTGCGCAATGCGTGCTTGATTGCGTAAAATACGCAGTTGCAGTTCTCCTACAGAGATGGCCGTCATTGAGTGAGCCCTACCCAAAAAAACGTACCTACCGATTTAATAAACACCGTGGTCAAAGTAAAGATAGGAATGGTACCAAATACCCTGTGACATGTAAAATGAAGAGCAAAGCAGTTGAGAAACCAAGTCAGCAGTGTTCCATCCAAAGTCCATCATAAGTAAATCAATTAACAAGTCAATCACAAGTCAACCACAAGTCCAATCACATGTAACAATGGATGGACCATAGACTACAATCCTGAGTGTCAGTTATCCTTAATTATCTCAGCCTGTGGTGTTAATTCCTTCTTTCCTTGAAAGTCTAGCCTCATATGTCTGAGGATAAACACACTGCCAGAAACACCGGGGAGAACCCCTTTTCTTAGCGATAAGTGTTACTGGGTTCTTTTACGTGCATTGTTAAACACACAGGACCTACGGCTTTACGTCCCATCCGAAGGACGAAGCAATTATGGTAAAGTGTCTTGCTGAAGGACACCAAGTGTCAACACTGGGACTCGAACATGCACTCTGCTGAGCAGAAACACCAGAGCTTGAGTCTGGTGCTCTTAACGCTTGACCATGACACTCCACAATTGTCACAGATACAAAAGTCGATTCAATTTTGAAGTCCATTTAAAATTGTGAAGTTTTTGTCCGTGTGCTTACAGAATCTAATATCCTTTTTTGATGCACAGACTGTTCCCTGTAGAGACTTTTGCCAGGAGTTTTTTGATAATTGCTTCATGGCTAATGTGACTGGAGCTGGACTGTCGTTATTTTGGATCTTAGATTGCGAAATGTACCCCGTGGGTCCTCCTGGAGAAGTGTTCTGTACTGACGGTAAGATGTCAAGAAACTTTGCAAAATGGGCAAACCTGCTGACATAATTAAGGCTTTACACATTCCCATATTATGAACCGTTCCTCTGTGGCTGGCAAATTCATGCCATTCCAGGATTCAAAACCAATCAAGCGACTGTTTTCAACAGTTAAGAGCTCCCAGCCTACATAAAGCAGGACTGACTGGCTGTGACTGTTAATGTAACTTGATGCAGCTATGCTTTGACTGTAGGTGATTGATAAGCCAGCTGTGCCTACCACTGGCCTGCTTTTGTCTGTTGACTGAATTTGACTAGTCACAGTGCTTGTGGAAATATGATCTGACTGTTGGTGACTAGCCTGTGTAAAAGGCATGGCAGGGGAAGAGGGTAGCATTGTTTGACTGTCTGTGACTGTTCAGACAGCAGGAGGGTTAATGCTACTTGGACCAATGTTATGTTTGCAGCTTACAAAAGTGCGCATTCCACAAGTTTAAGAATGTACATGGGGGGGGGACCTCAGTTATGTTTTGTAATGGCCATCATCGATCTAGCAGCGATCACATGTGCCAATTAATTAACATAGATTCAGATATTGTCAAAATAGGACCACGAAAGCCCCGTTTTTTTTATTGTAAGAGGGAAAGAATAGTTACATTGAGAGAGGAAAATTGTTTACTTTTTGATCCTTCACAGTAATATGACTACTAGCATATTGATTAATACAAATCTTTTGCTTGCATTCAACATGACATTCAGGTGGATGATCTTCTTCATTATTTTGTGATTTTTGGGACAATTTTGTTCCCCTTTCAAGGCAAGGATGCTCGGTGTGAGTTAAACCACAACGGCAGCCAAATCCACATTCCTGACGACGAACCGTTCATTCTGCACTCCCCGCATTACCCGCTGTACGACGCATCGCTCAGATGCACTTGGCTCGTTACCGCACCCACAACCTCTCGCTCACTCCTCATCAAATTCCTTGCGTTGGACTATGACATCGAAGACAAAAACGGTCTGGTTGTGGGGTACGGTCATGATAGCCAGAACCTAAGCACACAGCTTGGACAATATAATGGAATTAGCAACGCAAGTCCTGTGTTGATACCGTCCAGTAAAGCATGGATATGGTTTGGGACCATTAGTACTCCTTTAAGCCAAGGTAACATCACTAGCAACAACACAGATGGACCGACGGACAAACAGCCTGGAGGGTTTAAACTGGAGATTCATGCTACAAACATCACAGGTTGGACTCAGTATGATTCTTTACCCTTCTTTATAGATCGTTTAGAGGTGAGGCGTTCCGCTCAGAAATTTATGTTTAAAAAACATTAAACAAATTTTAGAAAAATTCAACCGTTGATGACCCATGCCCCATCCGCCTAAAAATCTCGCCATCAAGTTGTAAACACAAGCAAATTTGATTCAAAAAGTCAGGGGAAAGTGGCCGGGAAATGCCTCAGATTGGACCACAGAGCATCTAGAATCCAGAATGGGCAGGCCCCCACCCAACGCCAACAAGGATATCACCCTCTGTGCTTGTTTGTAAAAAGTTCCACTTTGGGATTTGAAGTAAACCCCCCAGTCTGGGATCAGGGAACAGGCCTGGTAACAGGCAGGGTGGTTTGGGGTGGTTCAGGGAGTAACAGGCAGGGTGGTTTGGGGCAGTACAGGGAGTAACAGGCAGGGTGGTTTGGGGCAGTACAGGGAGTAAAAGGCAGGGCAGTTTGGGGCAGTACAGGGAGTAACAAGCAGGGTGGTTTGGGGCAGTACAGGGAGTAACAGGCAGGGTGGTTTGGGGCAGTACAGGGAGTAACAGGCAGGGTGGTTTAACTAATGTTAACTAATGTTAAGAAGTCAGGATGGATTATTGACTATGCCCGTGCAATATTTTTGCTCAGCAAATACCGGTTACCAGTCAAAGTCATGCAGTGTCTATTACAGAAGACTGGTACTCCGCTGATAATTGCTTAACACATCTCTTCCCTGTCTGTAGACATAAGCGCGCTGTGTACCGTTCCTCCCGGAGACCACACTGTGGACCTGACGACGATGCCGTCATGGTGGTATTGTGATGGGTTTCCTGATTGCCCAGCAGGGGTTGATGAAAATGACTGTCCGTCACCATGGTACAACCGGGCCTGTAAGCCAGGAGAGTCACTGCCTAATTAATGCTGAAAGTCAGAACTTGATTTTTAATGATCAGATTTTAAACCAAAAATCCAGGTTTTAGTATATGCAAAATTAACTACTTTTTGTGTACTAGCCTGGTGCAACTTTAAAAAGTCTTGTGTGTTTATGATTCAAGTACGGTCATGCGTATTGCTTATTAGTTCTTAAACATTCTAGAGCACTTTTAAAAAACTGTTCCACCTGTGCACAGATGTAAGTTCTTTAATAAAATAGTTATTTCTGCCTGTTTATCTTATCAGTGTTTACATTAAATGACCACTACAATTAAGAAAGAGTCTTAATGAAATACCTATTGAATTCCACTTGTTCAGATTTTCTGAATTCTACAACTTGCGGTCGGAAGGGAAACACCCCCGTCTCCAGCCCTCGGATTGTGGGTGGTACACCATCCTTAGCTGGTACTTGGCCCTGGATGGTGTCCCTCAGACAGACCTCAACCGGTGAACACTGGTGTGGAGCAACGCTCTTATCCGAGTACTGGGCCCTTACAGCGGCACACTGTTTGTAAGTTGCTGGTTTGTAGTCCTTCCATCACACGACCCCACAAGCTCACGACAAGTCCATCACAAGTCCTCCAGTCCCAAGTCAATTAGTCATAAGCCAATCAAATGAACCCTGAAAAAAGGCGTTTCTTTGTCATTGTTCATCCCCTGTTACTTTGTCATTGTTCTTCCCCTGTTACCTGTGGTCGGACTTGTGATTGACTCAACTGCAACCCTACAAGTGTCAGCAAATCAGCAACATGGGACTTCTTCTCAAAGGACCAGCCTACATTGTCCTCTGACTGAGTCGTTGACTGACTGACAGACCGACTGGCTGACAGACCGACTGGCTGACAGACTCCCCGACCGACTGACTGACTCCCTGATTGACTGCCTGAGACCGTATAATAATGTCCTGAACATCAACTTTTTGGTTCAGTACGACGAGGCAAATCTAGTCTTGTTTAATGTCTGTTTCGTCTTCTTTTTCCAGCGAATCATTTGACTTTGCTGTTCTTGGTGATGTCCTCCTCGACACCAAGTCCTCATATCATGTCGATGTCAAAGTCCGAGACATGTACATCCACAAGGGTTGGGTCCAAAAGCCGAACCCCAACGGCAGTGATTTTTACCATGACCTGGCATTGATAAGGTTTGTCCGTCCTGTCCAACTCAACGATCATATCAACGTGGCTTGTTTACCTGATCCTGGAATGACGCCGATGGCAAATATGTCATGTGTTGCTACTGGATGGGGCTACAAAGAAGAAAATGGTAAGAGTTACCTTCATTAAAAGTTTGGGTTGGGTTAAGTTGAGTCGCGTGCATTGGGTTGGGTTGGACTTGGTTGGATTAGGTTAGATGAGATTGGGCTGCGTTAGATAAAATTGGGTTGGGTTGAGCTTAGGTGGGCTGGGCGGGGCTAGGATGAGATGGGATGGGATGAGCTTAGTTGGGCTGGGTCAAGTTAGGCGGGGCTGGGCGGGGATGGAATGGGATGGGATGGGATGAGCTTAGTTGGGCTGGGTTGAGTTAGGCGGGGCTGGGCGGGGATGGAATGGGATGGGATGGGATCGGGTGAGCTTGCTTTGGGCTGGGGGGGTTGTTAGGGCGGGGCGGGGATGGGATGGGTTGGGGTGAGCTTAGTTGGGCTGGGTTGAGTTAGGCGTGGCTGGGATGGAATGGGATGGGATGGGATGGGTTCGGGTGAGCTTAGTTGAGCTGGGGTGGGTTAGGCTGGGCGGGGCTGGGCTGCCATTAAGTTTACATTATGTCAACCACTGATTTTTTTCTTTTGATGACAGGGAGTGATGTAGCCAACAATCTCCAAGAAGTGGAATTACCTATTCTTGATCGTGCCACGTGTCAGCTAGGAGCACCTCGGCATCTGATATGTGCTGGTTATGATGAGGGAGGATCAGACACCTGTCAGGTAGGTGGCTATAATTGATTGATTAACTAATTACTAATTAAGTGGCTGGCTACCTGGCCTACTGGTTGACTGGGGCACTGCTTCACTTTTCTTTCTAACTTGACCTTAAATATACAAACCAAAAACATTTCAAGACCTGTTTCTTCCATCACAGATGGATATTTCTGTTGGCAAAATTTGAGACGTTTCAGTCAATGGATTTATGATTTTTTTGTTTTTAATGATTGATTTGATATAATTGAATTGGATGAACTGTGGTGGAGTTTGATTGGGTTGGAGTAGGCATCTGTTGGGGTTGGGTTGGGAAGGGTAAGGTCGTGATTTTTTGGCTGGATTGAACAGGACGTGGATAGATTGGTTTAGAGTTGGGTGGATAGTGTTCTTGATTGTGTGAGATTGGATTGGACTAGTGTAGATTGGCTTGGGCTAGTTTTGACTCGACTTGGTAGAGTTAACTCAGCTCAGCTAGTAGGACTTTTTATAATACAGGGACTCGATCACATGACGATAAAGTACCATGTGACCGTCTGGTTTCCATATGATCGGCCGCCATTGCAGTAGGCAAGCATTTGTTTAGCAACCATGTCATGCGTTGTAAAGTAAACCATGACTGATTTTCAAGTAAAATAACAGCAAAGTCTTTATCAAATGGCAGAATGATCACTACCTGTGCCGTGTACAGTTGACATAATTATGCAAACCCAGCACTGGTTTTTGGCTCAGCCTCTTTCTCACAGTGGTTTCTGAAAGTGAAGGTTTACTTTCCTACTACCGTCTGGCGCGGCACGTTATATGATCTTTGCCTACTACAATGACAAGGCTGATTTTCCAGTACCCAGATTTTCCAGTGGCCTGGGTCACGTAGGTCAGTAAGAGAGATAGAAACAAGACGAGTCAAGTCCAGAATGTTTTTCCGATGCACCCCTGTAGGGTGATAGCGGAGGCCCTTTGCTCTACCAATCTGAAGATGGTCGGTGGTCGGTGCTTGGAGTCACCAGCTTCGGGTTCGGTTGCGCCAGGCCGTTATCACCTGGTTACTATACTGATGTATCGGGCTACTTGGATTTCATCTTAGATGTCTTGAGTGGAGAGGACCATTCAATGGTGGTCAAGAAGTCAATTTATGCTGTTTAGTAAATATGGTGATTTTTGTATTTTTTGTTTCAATTTGAAAAGTTTGACTCTTTTCAATTTTATTCCTTTCATTCAACAAGGAACACTTGCACACTAACTTTTTGATCAAAAACTTGTTATTGACTGTTTTGCTGGCCATCACTTTCGCATATCTTCTGTCTTATGTGATTGAGACCATTTGTGATATCACCAGGAACTGCATGGCTCATTCTTGACTGCCAATTTTTATAATCAGAGGGCGCCCTATAAACCAATCCGGGCACGCTATCACGGTGGCCCCCATCAATGGTGAAAGCATTGTGCTAGCTATTGTTCAAATAAGCTGTCATGGAGTAGTAGCTTTGTCCATTGAAGGGGGCCTCGTGAGTGTACAGTGCCCACGTGCTCGGGTTTGTCCATAGTGGAATCCGCCGACCAGAATTAGAAGCTGGGTGGTGTCACGCTCACACACATGCTGCACGCATTCTTAAAGACGAGGCCAAGGAGTGCATGTGTACTACCTGAGCACGACTCGCGTGAGCTTTGTGCCCTGAAAAAGTCTCCGTTTTTCCAATGTAAGATGATGTCTCAAAACCGCCAAACTCACTGGTTTGACTGGAATCCTGCTGCTGCACAATTTTAACGTGTTTTTAGATGGGGTTATGATCGAGTATAGGCTTTATGTGGCCTCTCTGGACTCCCTTATATTTTGCTCTAATTTTAGTCTGACACCATTTGCAGTCATCAGCCGACATTTGAAGAAGAAAAAAGTAAAAAAAAAAAAAAAAAGCCGCGTCAGCCCACCACTTTTGGGACAAGCTCCATACCAGAAACCGGAGACTTTTTTTGGCCCCATGAAATGTCTTTGTGTATGATTTATAACCTATAAGCAGCTACCTGTCTTGTTGCAGATAGATGTAAATGTACATTGATTGTCTTTGTAAATTTGACAATTGTTTTCTACACTAACATGTACACATTTTGTTTGATTATTTTGGTTAACAAAAGTTAGTTAATATTCTTTTTAGAATTGACAAAACAAATTACTTTGTTGTTTTTGTTGGTTTTGCTTTTTAGTTACATTATCATTCACCTATATTTTGCAGTTTTTCTTTCCGTGTCATTTATTTTTAAAATTTTATTTGATAGATTTCAGTTAGCCTATAATATTCATTTTAATAATTTCCTCACCTCAATTTGATGATGTTTGAAAGTTTTTGTATGTTTATGTTACTTTTGCACAATGAGGACAACCAATTCTTTATAGTTTACAAAGAATGTGTATAAGTAATTTACTAACCACGGTTAAAGATGCGTGCATTCCCCATGGTGTTTGGAATTTCACTCCAAAACTTTTTTTAAAATTGCTACCAATATAAAGATTATTCCTTTTTGAATGAGACACCAAACGGAAAAATCCACCACCGTTTAGTTATTGAATTATTTCTGTATAAAATTCGACTTATTTGTGGCCGGACAATAACTCGGCTCGCACAGGGTGGGTTCATTTTTGCCCTAGTCAGAGGGTTGCAGACGCCCAAAATTGGGAAAAGAAATTGTTTCGTTAAACAAAATATACAAATTGATACTTCGGTACTGAGGAGAACATATTGTTTTCTTTAAGCACAGGGGCTACCTATCTTAAAGTATCGAACTGTACATACATAATCCTTTTTAGTTCGCTGCATGCACTGAAATAAATAGATACTGTGAAAATACTCCGAGAGTGGGAATTCAAATCTGTCAAATTTGTTGTTGTCGCGAGGATTTCCATTCAATCGAATATTATAGAACGCTCTTCATATTTTTGGTTTCGATCTCTCTGTTTGCGAGTTTGTCCGGATCGTAGTTTGCATCAACAGATTTACGTGATAGGGGGTTTAACTACCACCCACCCCCATTTGGGCCGCAAAAACTGAGGAAAATCCTGCAGGAAAACCTAGCAAATGTCTACTATACCTCGTCTTGGCAGCTAACCCCCCCTTGACATATACCAAGATCCGCCCCTGGTTTGGGCAAACCAGGCCAAGTGCAGTCACGATCATCATCATGGAATATGACGCCGCGTCGCTCTTGATCCCCGGCCATAAACTAGATCGGTGATTTGCGGTCTCGCGTCGCCCGTCTACGGTTATCAACCACCGTCATTATCGATCATTATGGCCCAGAAGATGGAGCAAATTACCCGGAATTTATCACGGCAGCTCCGCCGCGACAAGTACCGCGTTGCTGACTTCCCGTTAGTCCCAAATCCTCCAAATCTCTGTCTCGGGTTTTTGGATTGATGGTTTCAAATGCTTTTCGAATATCAAACAGAATTTGGGTATTGACTGTCCCGAATTCCTGTCTTTGTCACTCTTTCTTCGTGGCTTCCAAATTCCGTCTGATTTGGAGGCTTTAATTTATGGTTTAAACGGGCTTTAATGGCCAAGAGGTCTGGAGTCGAATATCGTATATGCTTGTATACATTGTATAAATAAAATGGCCTCGACAAAAATTCATGAATGACGATAAAAACGGAACTGATTTTTTTTTTTGGCATTTTTTTAAATCTTTATTTTCAGATAGCCTTTTCTTGTTCGAACTTGAAAAAACACGCCACATTTTAAAAAATTCTTCATTTACAACCAGTGAATTCTTTTGTTGGTTTGGTGAAAACGAAACGGGGTTTTGGTTGTTATTTCTGTTGTTCACATCGCATCATATATCCCATGTTTTCCACGTTTTGTGAGTCCCAAATCCAAGAGATCTATAACCAGTACCATTCCAAACTCTCATGCTTGTACAGGCGCGCGAAGCCACTAGCAAACAATCTCTGAGCACGTGACCGATGTCTGAAAATAGCCTCGGTCAAATCTGAAGGAAGGGTAACAGACAAGTAAGAAAACATAGCAGGCAAACTTGAAGTGCCCAGAAGTGCAGTGTTCATGTTTGTTCGACATGTTACAGAAAACAGTTAAGCATAAACAAAACGGTGCGGATGTTTGAAACTTTTTCTGGAAAAAGGGTTTAGCACAATGCGTACGGCATTTCAAAGAAATTGGTCACAAGTTGAATGTGTCTGGTCGCGAAAATGTATTGTCTCTAACGCCATATTCTACAAAGAAAAAAACGTTTAATAAAATGTACAAAAAGTTTGAGACATATGGCACAAAAGAAGCAAAAGAAATAGAAATCAACACATGAATAACAGGAGGTCACCGGAAAGGTCAAGAAATTGCAATGAAATCGGCTTCTAACAAATATAATCACATTAGGCCTTGATGTTCATCTAGGCCTACTCGTAGGTGCATATCAACCTGCCTCGTGAAACACGATACCGCGGCGAATCGCTAAGGACCAGACAACACGAGTCGCTCTGACGCGCTGATCGAAGTCCGACCCTTCCATGAAGGGAACAGGGAAAGTCACCGGTATACGGTGAGGATGCTAAACGGCGCTCACTTGTCAGCGCGTTCTTGCTCCGCACGGTCGTGATGTTGCGTGGAGTGGCCTTCCTGGCGAGTTTACCGCGCGCTCCGAGGCACCTGTGAGTGAGCTACACCTGTCACGCTGTTTTGATTGGAACAGAATGGAAACCACCACAGATTGCTCGGACTTGCACGGGTCTGATGAAGATGACTCGGGACCCAGGCTTGGTGGTAGCGGTACCAAGGACTCGGCTTCGGAATTAGCGAGAAAGTTGCTGGAAGAACGGGCCGCGCACTGCTGCAGTTGTGATTTAGTCGCAAAGAAACCATACCCTGGAGGGAGGGGTGGGCGTGACAAGGCGGACACCCGTGGGCGGACGGATCAAGAGGAGTTACTGATGCCAGGCGTGATGGGAGACAGGGCACCGACCACCCGTGGGCGGGTGGGTTCTGGACAGGAGCTAGAGGAGGATTCCTCCACGGAGTCTAGAGACACAGTGAGTGAGGTGAGTGGGCAGAGGAAGAAAGATCCAATATTTTCCCTAAATTCGATGATTACCGACGGATTAGTAATCAATAGTTTAATTCCTGTGTGAGGAATTAGGTTAAACCTGTTTGTGTGCTTCACTCTTCATAGTAAACCAATCTTTTATTTTTAGTTTCTATTTAAATCCTCGGATACTCCCACGTGTTTAAACCGAATTCAAAAAAACAAATTTCACTGAATAGGTCCTTAAGTCAAAGTATGTCACTTCGTGAACTGACGTTGATAGTGTAAACATTTCATAAAAACGGAATTGGTAGTTTTATCAGAGTTTTATTTTGGCGACCCTTTCGCACGGTTTATAGCACGAACACCTGGCTAACATCAATGGCCAGTAAACAATCCGTGGCGTTGGCAACTTTCCTAGCAATAAAAAGTTCGGATTTACCTTTTCCTTCTCAAGAAAAGCTCTGGCAATAACTCACAATCTTGCTTTGCAGAAGGTCCACCTTTTTCAATAGGTTAGTCGGAGATATATTAATAGCTTAGGGTAATACAGAAATAGGATGAGGATGGAATTGTTTTTCTAGCAATTTGCTTTTGGCGTCGTTTGATAAGCATTGATGTAGTCAAAAAGTTATGCAATTAACAAAAATGTTACGTGTGTTTCTCAAATGCGTTTTTAGATAACATCTTACGCATTTCTTTTTACCTTTTTGGTCGGTAACAAAGACTAGCGTGGGTCAGTTGTCTGGTCCTCGGCAAAAGTTGCAGTTGTAAACATAACATTTCAGATTATAGAAATAGACTTCTGTTTAACTATGGGATGGTAAAAATTTGTTGAACTATCAATTGTCATATTTTGTAAACCAACACGACAGAAAGATCTACCGTTTAACATTTTACGAGCTACATTGATACCAAACTTGTCAATATATTGCAGTTTTTTCTCTCACATTTTTCTTCAACAAGGACCTCGCTTTACGTAACCCTAACCCCGACAGGTTTCCAGATCAGTTTAAGAATTAATCAGTCGAGCCAACACGAGATCTAACATCAATACAAAGACTTATCCCACGCGTGACTTTCCTCGCAAACCTTTACAAGGTCCGCTTCTACCCCGCGGCACGGGTGTCGCATATCAGCTCGCAATGGGGGAAAAGATCGACAAAAACGGCCCAGAATCGCGTCGTTTTGTACGTCGACTGTCCACACTCGCGTTTAGACCCTTCACGTCATGTGTAAGGGGACGGACATCAAGGCATGTTATGGCATAGTCCTGGTTAAGGTAATCGCCTCAGGTCATTAACTAAACCCTGATCCGTTCCAATATTCGGGTCTTAATCAGTATACTCGGCCTGATCGATTAATCCCAGGGCAGCATTTCCCCAGAATTGGTCATATTAGCATTTTTGAGATCCTTTCTGTGTTCTTGATTTTTAAGTGACTGATAATTATTAGGAAAAAAAGTCGGACAACACTTCGATACTTTTTTCTTCAAAATACTCATGCCAATTGTTACAACGTTTCAGGTGAAATCGTGAAGCATGGCATAGGGTACCCCCATCCCATGGAGCCCCATGATTAAACCAAATGGATTTATAATTCAGGTTTTATAATCCAATGATTTTATAACTAACCTCATTTAGAAGTCTAATGTTTGAATTTTCCAAAACCGATGTCGAGTATTTTCCCAGGAACTTAAAATTCTCTTGAACGAAAGTATGAGACTGATGCGAGACGCGAGTTCCTATCCCCATTAAAAAACGACAAGTTTAATTGTATAATGTCCCATACCAGAAAGTGGAAAGTAACGCCAATTATTGTGAAACCATTCGTACCTATTTGGTAGACTTATGGCACCAACTACCGGCGAAAATAAAACATCTCTTAACACAGCCCAGTCGAAGATAAATCACAATAAGTTTCTGAAAGACTCGTTGAAAACCAAATTCATCTTACATTGAAGCACTGAGACTTAACGATCAAACAGACCGCTCCCTACGCGCGTCCACAAGGGAACCATTCACAACCAGTTACCCACTTTCTGTCTTTCAATCATTTCACTTTCAATTATTTTAACGGTGAGTCTTTGCACACAGCTTCAGCAGGTGGAATCATATCAATTAGGGACACTGGACGGACAGGTGTTTGCAGTGTGTGACCGTGATTTACACAGCTGGGCTGCTGTACGTGCGGTGCGTGTACATACAGACCGACATGACAATTAAGAATAACATTATTAGAAAGGCATATCTGTATTTGTTAGTTTGGAAATTATTGTGCTTGTTGAAGGTGAAAATACATACATTTTGAATAATAAGGAAGAAGATTGTGGTGAGGTGGTGGTGGAAGAGGTCAAAGTGGTGACTACCGGTTGTAGCTACTGTGCGGGTTGTGGTGGTGATATAACTGTTATATATTTATGGACCGGGCAGTGCTGTTGCATAGGATTACCTGGCCCATTGTTGTCAATTCCATTTATTACTTATTCATTTACTTGTTAGGTATAGTCTGCTTATATTTCTCATTTGGTATGGAAATAAATATGAGTTTGAATTGAATTGAATTGTGTAGATCAGACGCTTGCATAGAGTTCAGTGAATAGTCATTCTGAATCAATTGAATGGAATTGTGGCATTCTGGTGCCACTTTTACTAGGTTTGCTTAGTCTTGTTTCTGTTGGAAAATTATCGAGGTTTTTGACACATTTTTAAAAACAATCTTAACTTAAAATTGTTCTTTGTCGTCTGGTTCCATCGTTTTCGTTCATTATAGACACACCCGTACCACGTACACATCGTCGAGCGATGCCCAAACGGTGACCCCGTGGTGACCTTTGTGCCGGAACCGGAAGCCAACGGCAAAGGTCACTTCATCCGGCTTCCGGTCGTAGTCTCCAAGTATTGGGGACCGGACAGTTACCGGGCGAAGAAGCCTAAAAGATGCGTTGCTAAGGCAATTGTCTCCTTGGGAACGCTCCTGCTTGTAGCAGTCATCTGTTTCTTAGCGGGTTATTTCGCAGGTTGGTTTCTTGGGACTGTTTTTCTTCTCATTGTTAACAGTTTTCTGATACCTTGCTCTTAAAGAGATTATGAATTACTTAGGAAGTGTTGTTTTTATATATTTGCATGTTAGTAAATATTGGTAAAGTTGTCAGGTATATTAACCAAAATACCAAAACCAAAAACAAAATCGAGAAATTGCCAACAAATCAAATGGAAATGGAAAGAAAATCATGCGATATTCTACAGAAAGACTAAACTCGAAAAAAGTTGTGCAACAACTGACAGTTTGAGTTCAAATCCGAATATCCAATAGTCCAAGGATTGGTTATCGCTAGCCGGTCAAATGGCAGCTAACCTCCCCGAGGACACGCTGTCTTGCTCGGTACTTACCTGTCAGCCTAACACGGTGAGCTGTCAACGTTGCGTGTCCGTCGCAGGGCCAGGGTCGAACAAGTGGCGCATAATATTCATGACATACAAGTTGCTTTTCCTTTCCTACAGTTGGACGTCCTACGATTTTCTTTAAAGTCTTTTTTCAGTAGTTATATACGGTTTGATCTGTATATTTATCATCATCTGCAGTTTATTATTTAGTCGACATAATTATTTCATGCCAAGTTCTATTTCAAATCACCTGCTCAGGTTTCATTTAAGATTTTCTAAAAAAAAAGTTCCTTTTTCTTCAACAGTCGATTTTCCAAGCGAAGAATCATCGACTGCGTACAGCAAAGGTAATGTGATTTTTATTTATATACTTCTAGAAATATTTCTAATTTCCCTCGGTGTTTCGTGGTTGTGTTGTTCAAATTAACCATTGACAGTATATCGGTTCACCATTTTTATACTTTCATATTCTTGAGTTTTGATTATTACCAAACAACGCTGTAATCGAAATATAAAATAACTGTCCAAAACATTTACGAACAGAATGATAAATAATGCAACACCAATTTTACTGAAGGGATTTTATACTTGATAAAATGTATCTTGGGCCTATAAGATGAAATTTTAGAATGAGAAAATTAAAGATGACTGTCAGTTCCAACCCCGTTAAACATTACCGTCAAGGAATTAATCAAAATTCACCCTCAAAACCTTGGACTCCGGGGCTGCGATCTTGAGCGGATCTTATCGCCTCAATCAGGCCGTGTGCTCTCCACTGATTTGTCGGAGATTACCCGCTCCTACAGCCTTCCCTGTCATCTCGATGTGTCGTGATTACTTCACTGTCAAAGCTGCACTTCAAGGGGCGTAGCGAACAGGGGAGTTTGGGGGTGTGTGACAACCCCGATAATTTATTTCAGTCGGCATTCAGAGCCCCAGTCGGCAAATGAACGACCACGGGCGTCGCTAGGAGGGGTGATCTTGTTATGTTTTACGACTGAGGACTTGGGACAATGGGGGATTTGCGATAACAATAACCCGAGGACCTGAGCCAAGTCCTCAAAAGGTTTTCGTGTACAAGCCTTATGGGTGATGTTGAGAAAAAGTAAAAGCATAGGAGCAAAACAATAGGAGCAAAAGAAGGGAGCAATAGGAGGTCCTCATAAGTATAGGACAACACGAGTGCTAATAAGTTTGTTTCTGCATTCATAGGGGACGTTGAACAACAGAGGACAATAGGGTCCCCAAACCCAGAGGGCCCCCAAGTAGAATCGTGTAAAAAACATATGGGAGGTGTTCCTAAAAAGTTAGGGTACAAACAAGATGAACAATAGGGGGTCCCCGATTGCAGGCAAATACACACTTCTGTGTGTTGGGGTGGGAGGGGGGAGGGGGATATTTCACACCCGAATTAATCGACTGTACGAAAGTGTTCCAAAACCACACCTGTCTGATATTCTTCTTGAGAACAATTTAGCTCAAAATAAAATAAGCTTCATAAAAGTGCCTTTTTGTCCACAAAATAAACTTTAGGAGTTCCACTTTGGCATACTTTCCATTAAAAATGTACAACAGGAATAATATTGTGTTCACTTCATTCGAAGTGATGTGTATACCATTTGTCTTGTTTGGGCCGTAGTACCATGCTCTTGATTGCCTGTATACCGATGACGTATTTCTATTTGAATATTCATGAGGATTTTGTTCTCAAAAGTCACTCGACAGACTGAATAGGTTTTAGTTTGATTGTGCAGTTTATACTGACCTATGGCGCACCCTGATGTACGCCTATAAATCACAAGCTACGGGTTAAAACACGAGGTAAATGATGCTATAAATCTATCACAGAACAGACTCAATTGGCGTGCACTCGGAGCAAAACTTATGAGGCAAGGAATTCGTTTCGGCAATTACATGGTAATGAATGTTTATTATCGATCTCGCTTGAGCGTAGAACAGATTTGAAGGGATGGGTTTATAGGTTCACACGGCCGGCACCAGTGTGGGGATAAGGTCCCAGGGTTATCGAGGGAAGTGGAATAAGTCATGATGCGAAGTTGTACTTATAACTTCACAGGGACAGATATAAGATGGAAGGGGGTTTGACTCTACCACATCAATCTAAATGCACCACCTCACAAAATGATTGTAGACCACATGCATGAAAAGACTTCTAGTGAACATTTCGCTAATGTCATGAAATAATACACCCCAAAAGAGCGCCACACTTAATTATTATGACATTGTCAAAACTCTAAAATTCAGATCTTCCCAAAAACTGATTTTTTTTTTAAAAGTCATTCCCTCCTTTAAAGAGATCAGTATTGAATGCACCTGTTTCCTGTTAATTGCTTGTACTTTAGATCAACTGTACAAACCAGGGGCGGATCTAGCTTTGGCTCGAGGGGGGGGGGGGGTTGCAGGCACGTGCTACGTTTTTCTGTATGATTTTCCTTTTTTGGCGGCCCATGGGTAGGTGGTGGTTTGGACCACCTAACCCCTACATATCCGAACCTGCAAACACTGTCTTGGTAAGAGGGAAATGGAGAAATGCCCAGTCTCACGGTTGTTAAAAAAATACTTTTTTTTGAAACATCAATAGCTCCTGGGCACTGTGCTGGGTGCCCTTCATGTTGTTTCCGGTTTTACCGCGACTGATGAGCGTACCACACGCAGGTTATGTTTTGGTTACACCAGTCCACACATGGCGAAGTCGAGGTGAAAGTTTGCTCTCGAGTTCAACACTCGTGATAGAAGCGTCCTTCTCTGAACTGAAGATTATGAAGATGCTATCTCGTGAATATCTTAGATGTTAGTGACCTTGAAATTACCTTCAAGCAGGTGACACGAAGCCCCACGCCCGACCGTGACTCTCCGTGACCCTGCCCGAAGGGGGTTTCTCGGTGCTCACTAAAACCCTCGATAGACATTTTAGTTCACGCTGCTTATATTGTGATTTTATTTATGTATTACCGTCTGCATCTTCAAAATTGAATTTCGGTCAAGAGAAATGTACAACCAAATATTAAACCAAATGAAGCCCTGTTTAATAGGATTTAAATAACAAATAAATCAACAATCTCTTATATCTAAGATAAACTTGAAATTATTGATCATAGAATTTAAAGTAAAGTGGAACACACTCTACAACTTTAAACAATTCAATCGACATTTTGATATGAACATCAAGATGTGTCTTTTTTGTAAGATATTTATTTCTCGTTGCTAGCTCACTCTATTATTCATTCACAAGGCCCAGTCAGGGTAGAAGTGGAGTCCTCGTTACGTCAGCATTACGTCACTTCCTACAACGATCGGAACTCCCAGCGGTACCAAGATTTTTCCAGAAATTTTACGAAAGCGGTGAGTTTTGAATCTGTCGTGGTATATTGTTTTATCTCAGCTGAGCAATTGCTCAGGCGCTATTTTCGTCGGTTCAAATGCCTTTCTTGCCGGTACTAATTTTAGTCGATTACTACCATTACTGCAATTTGTTCTCACCAAGTCTGGTTCCCTTTACAGATAGACGATGTATTCGGGACGAGCCCATTACAAGATGAGTACTCTCACTGCACGGTTGACAGACTAAGGTAAGACATTATGGGTGTTCCCAGGGGCGGATCCAGAATCACAAAAGGGGGGGGGGGGCCGAAAACTCACTTGTTCAGAACGAATATTCACCACTACTTTTAAAATATACAGTGTAGATTACAGACACGCAAAATTAAATTTATTTGAAAATTACATGTATATCCTTTACTTAAAATTACTTCCCTAAAACCCAGATATGAAAATAAAGTTTATACCCGGTTCACCTTGTCACATCTGTCAAGATCTCTCACATGATTCCAATTACAGGAAGCCCTTTGTGTCAGCACACACGTCTGATTGATGGCCATTATTAATTTACAATTTGGGGTCAACGAACAGGTCTCTATCCTCTCAGGACTCCACAAATTCCGGATTTGGCAAAATCACCCAAAGTTCTCTCGACACTCTAGAGATTCAATGTTTGACATTGTCAGCCGAAATTGATGGCTTTATTCATTTACAATACGGGTCAAAGGAAAGTTCCACCGAGTTCTCTCTGTGGGCTTGCCCATTCCGGAATCGGAAAAGTTGCCAACATCTTGCAATCCACAGGAGATTCAATTGTAGTCCCAAGTCTCAACATGAATTTATTTATGTTCTCGGTGTCAGGTTTTGGGCCAGCGTTTTAGAATGCACTGCCCGGAGCGCCTCATGCGTGGGCGCGCCGGGTCCCCAGGCCGCGCGGCGGGGTTCTCGCTCCGTCGTTTACGGAAAAGGTTACAATTCCCGCAGAGAATTTTTGATCATTTTTGTGCCTTAATGATTCCAGTCTCTGCCTGGGAGCTCCTTGATCCCTCCATGTGTCTGCCTGCCTCCAAGGTGTTTTGTTGATGTCTGTAGAGAATGGTTGCCAAAGGAAAAAGAAAAGGAACACCACGAAAAAAAGAAAGAACATGAAATTGGAGTCAATATCTAACATTACCCGATACCCCATCGTTCAAGGCATCCAGTTGACAGATCATGTGCTGCACATCTGTTTGCTTGCCTATGTTGGAATTTCTTATTTTTATTCTGTTTAAATTTTAAAGAGGTTCTGCTGATGTACTAGTACCTGCTTCAGGTTTTTAATCGCTAGAATTGTTTTTGTCATGCGCGGGATAGTGTTGGTAAATTATGAGATTTCTGGTGGGAGTGGTGTTAATTATACATGTAATTCGTTAGGAACCAAGATGATGTTATGCAAGTTTTGTTATGATCTTAGGGCTACTAGTACTACCAAACAAATATGTAATACATTGCTTTTTGGCAAGAAAGTATACAACAATTTTGGTTTGTGGTCCTTACCGCTGTAAACAATATTTTCATTGATAAATGTCGCAAATGATAACTCCTTCTCATTGTAAATTCCTTTCCGACGCCCAAGGTATCAACTTGATTTCATATTCTTCATTTTTCTGCCATCTATTGTGTATTGTACAAAACAAATATATCCCCCGTAGTAATGTCCAAGTTTGATATCTGTGTGATTCTCCCCCCTCGCTGCTACCAACCACGTAGGCGTGGGAGTGTCATTGTTGAATTCACCGTCCAGCTGAACGGTCCCCCGACGTCTGACCACGCTGAGAAAAGCCTATCTGGGGACGTGGAGTTAGCAACCAGACGAGCTATAGTGGGGATCCTCAGAGATGCGGTGACATCGGGTCAATTGGCGTCGCTAAATGTTGACAGTGATTCGATAAAGGTTACCAGAGGTAAAGTTGTTTTGTTAGTTCTATATCTACCGACAGTGATGAAGAAATAAAACTGAATTGTCCGGAACAAAAACAAAGGTTGTGCAAACTGTCATAACAGTAAAGAGAATCTATGCATATAGCTTTTTCTGAGAAATGTTAAGTATGCAAATTACTTTAAAATCTCACCTTTTACTATTTCAAATGAAACCGTGATGTTGAACATATATGACAAACAAGAACCAATTTTTGAGAAATTTGGCACTTACTTTATATTGGTGTGCATTTAAACTTCTTCCTAAGAAACTCTGCAAGTATTTTTTTCTTTCCAATACAGTAGTCTTTGGTCAATCTCCGGCATCCACTTCAATGCCTAGAACGTTATGGCCGGAATGGGCCTCCGTGCTTAAAACAGAACCAGGTATTAAACTATACATTGCTGAGAATTTAAGACCAACACTACCTTGTTTGTTTTTACATATAAAATATCACAACACGCGCGCGTAAGTCGCACCTGTTTGTCAAAGCGCGTCACAGTTAGAAACACGCTATTGGTCGAAAGGATTGAGCTTGCGCGTTCTAACGCGCGACGCGCACGCGAGCGTGGTGCATGCACCTCATCAGATAGGCTTGTATAGTTGGAACAGCTCGCCCGTACGTGGCACCTGTTCTTAAAAGTTCTTAAAATGTTATTGGCTGATGGAGCGTTGAGCACGCGCTTGGTGTAACACTTCACTCGTGATAGTCTTTTTGCTTGATGTGTTCTACAAGGTTTGGTCAACCAGCGTGGCTGTGGTACACGGGCAGTGGACAAACCCTCCCTGGCTCGTATCCTGGGAGGGACAGATGCCTTGCCTGGTCGCTGGCCATGGCTAGGCTCCATTAAGTATCAACTTGGGGACGAGTTGGCTCATCGATGTGCTGCATCCCTACTGAATCCTGAATGGGCCATCACGGCAGCTCATTGCGTTGATGGGTTGGTATTCATTTTATTTTGGTATAATTTGTTTCAGATTTTGTCACTTCTTGCCTTTGACAAAGATTTTGTTGGGAGCGGGACGTCAACCCACATACTTCGAGAATGTTTTAGCACTACCAGTTTCGAAAAGGTGATAATACGACAGAAAGAAACCCACCACATTACTATTTACAAACTATCATATAAAACAGTAAAATTAAAATGTCGTTTAATTTTCAGTGAAATAAATAATTATGAAACCATCCATGAAAAGATGAAAAACAAACAGACGCCAAAAGTGGAATGTTGCATTTGAATCTCAGATTGCTAAATCATTGTTTCGTGTGCGGAATTCATCCGTGGGCACATGAACTGAAAAATAAATGACGTCACCCGAACAGATTTCTACCAATGTAATTGAAAATCTAAACGACAGAAATGTACGGAATTGTGATGAATATTTGATGTTATCTCTTATAGTGGTGTTGGTGATATATTGGACCACATCATTTTCGGTGACAACGACCTGGACGGTGCCTCCCCATCCCGTCAGAAAGTCGACGTGGAACGGATGATCGTACATCCAGGATTCAGCATCAGTCGACATGACAACGATATAGCTTTACTCAAACTCAGTCAACGAGTACGGTTTGACGAGAACGTCTTGCCAGCGTGCGTGGAGACGGAACCGTACGAAGCAGAGCGATATCGGGAGTGTTACATCGCCGGATGGGGGCACATCCAAGAATCCGGTCAGTTGGTTTTTGTCTTGCCTGAACTTTGTTCAGTATAGAGACTATTCAATCACTATGTCTGTAACTATGTTTGTGTGTGGTATTTTGGTAACAGTTTCGTAAAATTGTCTCATTTGAAAAGTCCAATTGGAACCAAACTTGGGTCATAGATGCAACATGGCAACCTTCACATGATCATGATGTCAAAGGTCACATACCAAGGTCAAAGGTTATCTGAGGTCAAGTTGTATAATAGGCCGAACATGTAAAATTGGTCTCATTTAAAAAGTTTAAGTGCGATTGGAACCAAACTTAAATCATAGATGCAACATGGGAACCTTCATTATGATCATGATGTCTAAGGTTACATAACAAGGTCAAAGGTCATCTGAGGTCAAGTTGTAAATTAGGCTGAACATGTAAAATTGGTCTCATTTCAAAGATGCAAAAAACAAGGTCTGCAAAGTACGCCACTGGTCCAATATTTTTATATTCCCCCCTCAACCAGGCAATATTTCCAGGATCTTGCAAGAAGCTGAGATCCCCCTGGTCGGCAAGCCGTTGTGTTTCGAGCAGCTTCGTGACGAGGTCTGGGAGACATTCAGTCCCATCACGGACAACATGATCTGCGCTGGGAAGGTAACGGGCGGGATCGACTCGTGTCAGGTAGGCACAGATCTCATAATCACGGTTTACTAAATTATTAAACGTAAACAAACAAATTTGTGACCAGACTCCGCAAAAACGCTACACTACAGTGGGCCTTAGATGGTGCAAAAAACAACAACATGATTTTCCTTGTTTTTTGTTCAAGAAAAGGTTAATTTACAAGTTTCCATATTTCTCATAATCGTAGCCTGGTCCGCCACAATTCAATCAATAATAGTATAAACAAATAGCTCAGGTCATAGATAACAGGTGTTGAACAAAATTGACAAATTTCTTTTTGTTCACAATTTATGATAACATCTCAATTTACGTGAGACTGTGTGACGTTTCATGGACTTCTGAAGACTTGTGAGCATTTTACTTTAAAAACTGTTTATTATTATTTGCTGCCTTGGCTACAAGGAACCAAAAATAAAAACGTCTACTTTAGGCCAAAAAAAAAAAGTCTCCGGTTTCTGGTATGGAGCTTGTCCAAAAAGTGGTGCGGCGACGCGGCTTTTTTTTTTTTTTACCTGACTTTTTTGCTTCAAATGTCGACTGATGACTGCAAATGGTGCCCGACTAAACTTAGTGCAAATATATGGCAAATATATGGGAGTCCAGAGAGGCCATAAGCTTATCTATCTCGATCATCCATCTAAAAAAAAAACAAAAAAAATTCAGCAGCAGATTGATCAGTCAACCAGTGAGTTTGGCGTTTTTGATTATTCATCTTTATTTTAAAAACTTTTTCACTTTGCCGACGCGCATGGCTACGGCGACGCGCGCGCATACCAGAAACCGGAGACTTTTTTTTTTTGGCCTTATATAATGTATAATCCCTCTATAACCAGGTTCATATACAAGCCTCCGTGTGAACGTACATAACTTTATTTCCTGCTTATGTAGAGTGACAGTGGCGGTCCATTGATGTGCCAGGGTGTGGATGGGTCCTGGCGCATCGTGGGACTTACAAGCTTCGGTTACGGCTGTGGTAGACCCAATTACTCTGGCGTCTACACACGAGTGTCCAAATACTGGGAGTATGTGACGTCGGTTGTACGAGGAGGTAAGCTATCAAGAATTCATTTGCCTTTTTATCACAGAAATAAAAATCCCTGTCTCAAAAAAAAAAAAACCTTTGAAATTTACTGTTCCAAAACGCACATCATGTGACAGTATGTATAATAAAAGACATGAGAAAATGTGAAATTTGAGAAACTTTGCAAGGGGTTCACCTTACCCTTTGATGAAAAACAGCCCAAAAAATTGTTACGTGTTAATCTTGCATTTTGATTGAAAACTGCCCGAAATAATTAATTCTACATTTTCTATTCAACTTTGACATAATAAAGCCATGGACCAAAGCTATTCCATGTAAAAGATCATTGGGCAGATATCGTACTTCCATTGCGCTGTTTCTGACTTCTTTATTTTGTAGAGTGACCATTGAAATTAAAACCTGTTTTCTATTTATCATTCACCTTTTCCAGAGCCTACTATCACATGCGAAGAGCTGACATACCCAACCTGCCTTAATCGTCTACCCTACACCAAAGTTTTCCCCAACTCCCAAGATGATCTCTCTTTGTTATTCACCCTCCTCCCAAATGCCACCGACCACGCCCACCCCACGAACCAATCTTCACTGGTAACCACCTCTACACCTTCACGCGAGTTAATGGAGACGCTGGTATGCCTGACAGCTTTTCCTAGCTGCGAGACTAGCGGGGAGCCATCACTGGTACCCTGCAGGAGGTTTTGTCAGAACACATTGGATATACAGTTTGCCATATCAGCTCGTTGTGAGAAGTACCCAGACGGCGCTACCAGGGATACTGTGTATTGTAGAAAAGGTCTGAATAATTACAAATTTTCTGTATTATTACATTTTCCTATTTCTTATTATAAAACTTACTTTTTAGGTATATATTCATAAGAGTTGGTCCAAAATTTACCTTTCTGCAAATGACTCAAAACGACCTATTTGATTCAAGAATTTTGAAAATTTGGGCCTAAAAACTGAAAATAAATTGCAAGGGGTTACCGTTACTTTTTTACAAAATTTTTTTTAATAATAAGACTTTTCTGTAAACGACTCAAAACTACATTTGGATGCAATATAAACATATTTCAGTATTCATACAGCAAAAGTTTTGACACTTGGGACCCAAAAATTGATTTTCGGAGCCAAAAACCCAATAATTTGATTTTTTTCCCCCAAATCTTATCCCATTATTTCCTTAAAATGGCACATTTGTCGCATATAACCTCAAATAGTGTGTTAAAGGGGTCATGAGGCATCTCCCCAGCAAATCTTAAGGAATTTCATTTTCGGCAAAAAATTGAAAAAAGATGCAAGGGGTAAGCCTTACATTTTTAATGAAATTTTGCCAAAATATGATTTTTTTTGTATTGATATATCTGTCCCTAAATTGAGTTGGAATGTGTTCGAGGATCCCTGAGGAGTCGTTCTAGGAAGTTTAGAGCAATTTCATTTTTTGACCAAAATTGACAAAAATTGCAAGGGGTTAGCCTTACATTTTTAACAAAATTTGATAAAAATATGACTTTTCTGCAAACGACTCAAAAATACATTTAGATGCAATATAAACATATTTCAGTATTCATACGGCAAAAGCTGTGACACTTACGACCCAAAAATTGATTTTCAGAGCCAAAAACCCAATAATTTAACTGTTTTTAACCAAATCTTCTTCCATTATTTCCTTAAAATGGCACATTTGTCGCAAATAACCTCAAGTAGTGCGAAAAACGGGTCCTGAGGCATCTCCCCAGCAAATTTCAAGGAATTTTATTTTTAGCCAAAAATTCAAAAAATTGCAAGGGGTTAGCCTTACATTTTCAACAAAATTTGGTAAAAATATGACTTAAAATACATTTGGATGCAATATAAACATATTGCAGTATTCATATAGTAAAAGTTAAGCCTTAATTTTTTGGGTGAAAATGTGACAAAATAAATTTGCAAGAGATTAGCCTTACATTTTGGGTGAAATCAGACAAAATAAATTTGCAAGGGGTTAATGTGACAACAAATTTGCAAGGGGTTAACCTTACATTTTGAGTGAAAATTATGTACAAATGATAAATGGGTAAATCACATTGCTGTAAATTATTTATTGAAAAAAAACCAACACTTTTTAGCTAGATACCACTTTACAAATCTGTGTAATATTGTTAATTAAACTTATTATGATTTTTAGCATTCTAGTTTTGTTAACTTTCACTAAGGTTTGATTGGAAAACCATAAAGTACATTAAAAAAACAAATTAAGTTCAGAAATGGAAAATGTATCTACATTATTTAGCGGAGTAAATTTAACTCCAGAAATGCACAATTTGTTGTAATTTGCAATTTATATTTTATTAGAGACAACTCCGTCGTTACAGGATGTTATATTTCCCCTGAAATTGGTTCCGTTGAATGCCCAAAAATATAACCATCGAAAATAACTACATACGGTCTCAAAGTATTTTAAGTCAACTGGGCATGCGTGCTGACTTGGCCTTTAAAATCATGATTCAATCGCGAGACTTTTACTCGAAAAGCGCATGCGCGCCAACTTAACAACTTTTCAATCCTCTACCGTACTCTTGAGAGCGCATGCGCGTGGACTTAGTTTATTTATTTTTTTTCGTTGCGTTATATGAATCCGAATCTTTATATATTAGTTCCAAACACTTCTAAGTAAGCAAAGCGCAATGGCCTAGTGGTAGGCACTCTGGCGCTCATGCGGAAGGTACCGAGTTCGAAACCGGCTGGTGTCACATCAGGAACTTTTACTTCTTTTTACTTATACTTATTTAATTTAAAAAGAGTAAAATTCTGTTTTATTTTATTTTATTTTATATAGTTGGGGTAGACACGCGATACAAAACTCGGAGCGCCGCAGGTTTCCCTGCAGCCAGTCCGAGTTGCCGCGGCCGGGACTCGAACCAGGGGCGCCGGCTTACCCGGCGGCACCTCTACCGGGTGCGCTACCTGGGTCCCCCAGTGAAAATCACACTTCCAATAATTAAAACCCTTAGAATCGAATTACGCAATCTTAAAATAAATAATAAATTAAACTTACAGAGCTGGGATTCGAACTCGCTATCTTGGGACTCCGTGCAGACAGATCTACCACGAGGCCACACCCACTTTGAAATTTGCGCGAAAATTTAAATACTTATACTCTCGGTTTATACTTATATACGAACTTAAAATATACTTGGGAGATAAATACTGTGGACTTATTAATTAAAAGGAAAATAACCGTTTGTGGTACTAGACAGGAATCGGAATTTACGATCTCTGGTTTAGGAGTTGTGGGGAATTGGTGCTGGGATTTAAAATATATGTAGTATCGTTTAATACTTGGGAAATTAAGACGTTCGGGAATAGTTCTATTGGGTCCGATCGGCATAATATATTTGCAAAGGGTAAACCTTACATTTAAACTTAAAACATGTTGGATGAAAATGAGATAAAATAAATTTGCAAGGGGTTAGCCTTACTTTTTGGGTGAAAATGAGACAAAATATATTTGCAAGGGGTTAGCCTTACTTTTTGGGTGAAAATGAGACAAAATAAATTTGCAAGGGTTAGCCTTACTTTTTGGGTGAAAATGTGGCAAAATATATTTGCAAGGGGTTAGCCTTACTTTTGGGGTGAAAATGTGACAAAATAAATTTGCATGGGGTGCTTACTTTTTGGGTGAAAATGAGACAAAATAAATTTGCAAGGGGTTAGCCTTACTTTTTGGGTGAAAATGAGACAAAATATATTTGCAAGGGGTTAGCCTTACTTTTGGGGTGAAAATGTGACAAAATAAATTTGCAAGGGGTTAGCCTTACTTTTTGGGTGAAAATGAGACAAAATAAATTTGCAAGGGGTTAGCCTTACTTTTTGGGTGAAAATGTGGCAAAATAAATTTGCAAGGGGTTAACCTTAACTTTTGGGTGAAAATGAGACAAAATAAATTTGCAAGGGGTTAGCCTTACTTTTTGGGTGAAAATGAGACAAAATAAATTTGCTCGGGGTTAGCCTTACTTTTGGGTTGAAAATGTGACAAAATAAATTTGCAAGGGGTTAGCCTTACTTTTTGGGTGAAAATGAGACAAAATGAATTTGCAAGGGGTTATAGCCTTACTTTTTGGGTGAAAATGTGACAAAATAAATGTGCAAGGGGTTCGCCTAGCTTTTTTGGTGAAAATGAGACAAAATAAATTTGCAAGGGGTTAGCCTTACTTTTTGGGTGAAAATGGGACAAAATGAATTTGCAAGGGGTTAGCCTTACTTTTTGGGTGAAAATGTGACAAAATAAATGTGCAAGGGGTTAGCCTTGCTTTTTTGGTGAAAATGAGACAAAATAAATTTGCAAGGGGTTAGCCTTACTTTTTTGGTGAAAATGTGACAAAATAAATTTGCAAGGGGTTAACCTTAATTTCTCGGTGAAAATGGGGCAAAATAAATTTGCAAGGGGTTAGCCTTGCTTGTTGGGTGAAAATGTGAGAAAATAAATTTGCAAGGGGTTAGCCTTACTTTTTGGGTGAAAATGTGAGAAAATAAATTTGCAAGGGGTTAGCCTTACTTTTTGGGTGAAAATGTGAAAATAAATGTGCAAGGGGTTAGCCTTACTTTTTGGGTGAAATTGAGACAAAATATATTGGCAAGGGGTTAGCCTTACTTTTTGAGAGAAATTATGTACAAATGATAAATGGGTAAATCACATTCCTGGTAATAAAATATGATGTAGGCCTACAACGACTAAACTTTACGTTTTTAAAACTTGGTATTTTCTTATCAAATGTAGGTATCAACGCTGATTGTGGACCTACCCAACTCTACCCATCGCCCTCCAACCATAGCGTCATCACATCACCATATTTACCCGGACTTCCGTACCGTACCGTGGGCTGCACGTGGTGGGTCTCCGCGTCGCCCTGCACGGTACTCGTCTTCAAGTTTACACGCTTCAGTTTCCCGCCCACGGGGCGGGGTAAGATCCTCACAATCGGCTCAGGAAACGATGCTCAAAACAGGTAAAATTAAAATGACTTCAACACAGCTGGATTTGCCAGAGTTGTAGAATTTTCAAATGCGAAAACTTGGCCAAACTCGATTCCGCGCACTATTGGCAATGAATTTTTGACAAAGAGAAAATAAAAATCGCTGAAAATATTTTACTTGCTCTCGGACAAGTTCAGGCCTAAGTTAATTATACGGGGCAACTACGACGTGCCAAAATTTCCGATTTATTTTCCATCCCAAATACGTTGTGACGGTATCAAAGATACGAGTTGACACCAGGCATTGAATTACAAATTCGATTTTTTAAAAATATTTTCAGATTTTAAAAAGGTAATTACAAACATTGGCGTTAGACACCTTTTGCATTTTTGACATTCCGTTGTAAATAGAAACAGCAACTGTTAACCATTGTTTTTTTCCCTTGTCCATTTTCCCGCTATTTTCAGATCTAGCACTCTCCATAAATTCTTCGGTCCCTCCACCCCTGCTCCCCTGGTCGTTCCATCCACCCAGGCCTGGCTTTCCTTCTCCAGTGTCGCAGATCTCTTCAATGAACCAGTAAAAGATTCCTACTTTACCGTCGAGGTTCATGTTGCTGACGTCCGCGAACAAGGTAAACATTGGTAGATTAAAGACAGAAAAGTATTGTGACACGGCGATTTTCAAAAAAGTGGACACAATATGGCGTCCACTCACCAGAACCAAAGCTAATGCTTCAAAGTTGTTGAGGTTAATTTTTTTAGTAAATACTGTCCCCATCATTTCTGTTTAAATTTTTTATATTACTGTTAATATTCGTCATCTTAAAAAGGCATACAAACTGAAAGATCTTTGGAGTTCAGCAATGATTTTAGTCTTGTTATTTTCAGTGTAAAACCGACATATTCAAATGACAAAAAAGGCTGCAATGTGCCAGTGCAATTGATGAATTTAAAATTCGATTTTGTTTTTTAAATGTTACTTCGGTGAAATTTCACATTTTGTTTGTGTGTAGATCTTGCGGGCGATGTTTGCCGATTGGGTTTGGGAGACTGTACGGAGAATCAGTCTTGTTTCCCCGATTGGTGGCGCTGTGACGGCTTAACAGACTGTTCTGATGGCGAAGACGAGGCTAACTGCCCAAGCACGTACAGTCCTAACACGACATATACGACTGTTCCATAAAAACGATTGCTGTATACCGGTTGAAAAAAAAATCATTTTAAAAAGTATAATATTACTAACAGCTATAATAGGGCGACAGATTTTGCTAACTCCGTCCACATTAGGGCGACACACCTTATTAAGGCGACACATAACTGTCGCCCTTTTGTGAAAACGACCCTTAGGACAAGGAATTTTGCTGTCGCAAACCATCTAGATCGGTTCCTCATGGTCCAATTAGTAAAAATACTAAATTTCGTGGAAAAAAGATAAGGTAAACTTGGGTTAGGTGACAGTTTAGGTTTGTGCACAAGTCTATGGGAAAGTCGCCCTATTGCAGCAAAAACAGTTATGTTAAGTACTAACACATGTTTCTTTTATCTGTAAATCAACTTATTTATCAAACATGTAAAATGAGTACAATTGCTCAGACTTTTCCTTGAAAATGATCATGCAATGACATTTACAGTTTCATTTTTATAGTCCGCAAATATCGCTCATTAATGTTAAGAGTCATTTCATCTCTGCAACTTTTAGCTAATTTTTTTTTAGAACTGTACTACTTTTTGCCGGTTCTTGACATTCTTTATTAGCAGTTCATTTTGTGCGCCATTCCGTAACTCACACGCTTATTATATTCTGTTCTTGAGGGGACAGTCTTTAGCAGATCGCGCGAATTTTGTTTCATGTAAAATTGTAATTACAATATTTGTAAAATAAAAATCAATGTTATATCTATGTAAATTAATAATTATCCCTATACATAGTTTTATAATGAATACTGGGTTTATGAAACGAGGTTCAATATTGGTGTTGTTGACTTTAACGATAACGATAGAATTTATTATCATTTTTACTGATGCCATAGATTTAAAGGTAAACAAAAATAGTCTTTTGCACGAAGTAGCAAGTTAATAAATGTGCCGCTTGTTAAGTGTCGTATTTGTGAGGTGATGCATGGTAGTGCTGGAATGTTTACACACCATTGAATGTATTCATGTTATTTTCATGTAATCTGTGGTAGCCTTCGCCTCCATGTTGTAATAGTGTTCATTTTATACTAACAATTTTAGTACATATTCAATTGATAGATATTTCTTACTCTTAATGATAGATCAAAGGAATACATTGAGACGTTATAATAGATAAAATTCAATTAAAAAAAACAGTAATACAAACTACACAGCGTTACTAAAATAATACACGAATCTCATTGAAAGTTACACAAGCAGGTTATTTAAGTTTAGTCTACGTAATAGACCTACAGGACTTGGCTCCGTGGATAACGGGTGATACTCGGACTAATTTAAGTTTTGGTTCATTTTTTTTTTCAATTTTCGTTACCTCACACGATGACATCATTAACGAAATTTCCAGTCTGTAAATATATGATCAATCATTTACGGCCGGCCATGAGTCATCCCAGATACCCCTATCATTTAACAACACCTGTTGCCTGTTAAATAGCTCCAAACAACCTGTGGGACTATTATCGATAATTTGCATAATTTATTTCTTTGATACACCATCGTGGGAAGGAACGACACTGGTTCCATGCGCAGAAAAGATAATTTGAATTGACATCTGCATTTGTATTTAGTGGAATAATATTATGCCATATTCTGTGAATCTCATCTGCTAAATTGTCGACCGTTTGGAATAAGTGGGAAATGCTTGAAGGTTAAACTCGCATTTTCTAGATTGGGCCGAATTTAACTCTTCTAAGTATGGCCAAAAATGGAATTCAAGGTCTGACGATGTTCAATTTCTAAGTTTTTTTTCCAGTTTGAGTCGTTTGTTCTTTGAAACGTAATGTGTTTTTAATGATAAGGTTGTTATAAAGTCACCAGAATCCGGTAAAATGTAGACTAGCAAACAATTCACAGAATGGATTTCTAGAAGTAAAACATGTATGTTATACTATCAACTTTTATACCAATTGTATATACGTATACATGTAAGTACTTGTAGTAACTGGACAACAAGTGGATCTCAATATGTCCTGCACGTAAAATGTTCCCCTTTTTGTCATCCATTATCATGTATAAAATTATTCCATATGCTGTAAATAAACCGCCCATGGAATACGTGTACTTATGCTGGAACCAACCATGTGGAAAATAAAACAAAAGCTCATAATACTATGGACCAGCTGCCGCTGCCACAATGGATCCTATACATATGTAAATGAGGGCGCGTGTGCTGACGTCGTTGAATTTCAACGCGCTATTATTGGTATTAATTTACGATACTTATGCTGGTCTGTGTTGGTCTATCCGACGGCAGTTTCGTGTCTGTTTAATTTACAACTGACTGCATTCAACTTTGTCTCTGTTTCACCGACATGTGATGTTATTTCTATAATTCTGTCACAGTCATTAAACTGGCACGCGTGTGGTTTGCGGTCAGAACAGCACGAACCATATGAGGCCATTTTTTTGTGGTTTGGGTTGTTTCCTGCGACGAAGCCTTAATGCAACAGCCGTCGGCGTTCATTTCTGGCACGCGCCGTAATTTTTTCTTGTTGGATGATAAAGGCAAAATTGCATGTAATTTTACAATAGCAATTTATCGACCTGTATCTCTTGCGGCGGGAGGATTACGCACGACGTGTTCAATAACGCTGCATCAATGTCTGCACGATATCGCCTCATTCCAACATTTCAACACCGTTGTCGCCTTAATTATTATTTTGGTGTGGTCGTCATTTTTCCCTAACCATGGCGTTTTATCAAGTTTTCCTCGCACTTTTTGCGTTGTTCTCGGCCATATGTCTGCCTGGTATTGGTAAGTTGCAATGTCCTTCGTTTCTATATTTACTGACTCTATTTGCTACAGGACTTAGATAAGCTTTTTAGTGTATCACGCGTTGACATTTTTAATTTAATTAATAAAGAAAATTAACTATTAACATGCTGTTATTTCTGTTCTTTACGTTCAAATGTTGAAGTTATATTAGTTTGGTCCTAATGATACATGAATGTTGTCTTTTACAAGATAATTAAGTTCGGAAACTGTTTTGTCAAAAAAAACCCGATTAACAATGACACCTTTAATTTAATTTCCTGTAATTTCGAAAAGCCAATTTTCAAATTACAAATTTTTAAACACTTGCTCATTTATATTTTTCTAACTTGTTCGTCAAAATCTATCTAAATACCCGTACACAGCTCTGAAGCTTTTAGGTCACCAATAACAAGGCCACTCGAGATGTGGGCAACACAAAAGAGAAAGAGAAAATAGGAGGTAAATTGAGAAGAAAAGAAGGAATACAAACAAAGAAAGCTATACATATTGGGCTTGGTTTGGAATGAATTATAATTATTGGGGAAACAGAATACTGTACGTGTAGGAATAAAACCACTGCCAGTAAAGAAACATTATTTTACACACACTATTCTTTTCGTTACTTCAGTCGAACACCAATATAACAAGGTCTTTGGAATTTACAAGTTATCTTGTTATAACAGGTACCTTGAAAAACAAAGACTTAGGGCCTAAAATTTTGCTCGTTATAAGCAGGGTGTTGTGTCAACAGAACTCTTCTTTGGTTCGACTGTAACTTTTTAATTTTCACTTTCCAAACACCAGCCTTTAAGTACAACGAGTGTCCCGGCCCCATATCCGTCGACACAGCCCCGGACAGCCCGACCGTAGCCGTGACATGGAAGCACCCGTACCTGACGGGGCTCGGTCGGGTCGGGTCGGTCTCGCAGACTGTCAGTCACGACCCAGGAGAGCAGTTCCCTATCGGTCTGACTCGGGTCAACTACCTGGCCATCAACTCCACGGACTACAGGGATCTGCAAGTCTGTACTTTTGTCATTACTGTACACGGTAAGCACTTGAATTCAAGTTGGTTTACGACATTATTACGGAATTTGGAGTTGATTTAGTTATGCAGTTGATTCGGTTGTTAATTGCTTCTGGTATGTCTGGTAACCAGAGCTTTATTGAAAGTGCACAATACGACACTAGACTGAAGTTGAGACCGACCGTCAAGGCAGCAGAAAAGGATGATAAAGGACATTTTCCGTTTTGCTTAAAGAGGGAAACAAAATACCGGAATTGGATTTCACAGAGAAAGCTAAAAGAAAAGTGGTCGATCGGATATCAAATCCACATGTCGACCCTGGTGGGGATTCGAACCCAGGTCGCTAAGGTGAGACAAGCACCACTGACCAACCTCACTCCAAGTTCAGTGGAAATTCAAAGCCAGCAATGTGGTGCATACCAGCCAAAAAATCAATGCGATTGGGATTATAATTGTAAAACACTCGTTAAGTAGCACACAGTCAAGAAACCAGTGGTGGAAGATTTGCAGCAACTTGATGACTCCGGATGGGAACAAGAAAGTCGCTAATAAACTCAAGATCCAAACCATTACTACAAGTTTGGTGTTTGGTGTTTTTTTTTTAGATCGGATCCCACCCGTGTTCACCACCTGTCCAATCAACGTGACCAGCCGATTGGGCCCCGACCAGACGGAGACAGAAGTCACATGGGACATCCCCCAGGCCGTAGATAACTCCAAGTATGTCCAGCTCCTGTCTGACCACGACCCGGGCACTAACTTCACCGCTGGGACGGTCGTGGTGACTTACACGGCAAGGGACACCACGGGCAACGAGGCTAAGTGTCAGTTCCCTGTCATTGTCATTCCGTTTGTTGTCCCCACGACGACGATGGCGACCACGACATTGGAAGCCACGACAGCAGGAAAGGAGCCCGAGAAAGTCACAAGCAAAAAGGCCGGTAGGTTGTGAATGGTAACCTTCTATGCTTTGTCCAGTTATCATAATCGTGAAAGAATTACTATTAATCTAGTTATATCTAGTTAATTATCTAATCCCCAAACCAGTTGTTAAAGTTATTAACCGGTAAGATAATGGAGCAAGAGTAGCAGTAATGAATAGGCAGTAGTTGATTCTGCATAGTTATAGTTTAGTTACAGTTATAGTTATGGTTACAGTTAAACTTTAACTTATGATTATAGTTAATTAAAGTTATATACGTAGTTACATAGCATGAAGCAATCTCCAAAAACGTCTTCAGCATCCCGATCTTTTTTCTGTTCATGTCCAGGAGAGAACGTCCCCTCAGGACCAGGGGTGGTGGAAGCCACGCCCATCGACTGGAAGGTCTGGGTCAACCGAGGTCTCATCATAGTCTCAATCCTCTGCCTCCTTGCCTTCGCAATTATTGCCTTCTTCGTGTTCCGCAAGTACCACGTCATCAAACGCCTCAAGAAGACACGCATACCAGACGAGGAGACAGAAATCTACCCGTCATCGGCGGGTGAGGAGTACGACATGTGGGAAGACCCGCCGGGTAGTCCGGCCTTTCAGGTCAACCCGAGCGGAGCATCGTTGGGCGGCAGAGGGGAGCTGAGACGGTTGAACAAGGCTGAGGAACGCCCGCTGCTAGTGGCCGGTGGAGAGCACTTTTAGAGTTGAGTTTTCTAGTCCTTAGTCAGTGTGAGCTAGATCGATACAATGATTGAGATATTAAGACAGTACGTAGGCCCTGTGCTCCACAATTCTTTCCTTTAACCTTCCAAGAGAGATAGAAAAGAGAGTTTGAGAGTTGAGTTTGAGAGTCTTAGAAGACAGAAGTGTAATTCTGGTCAGTAAAAAGAAAGAGAAATGAAGACAGGAGGCTATGTGACCCAGACATCTTCTGATGCGAGTTTAACCCTTCCAAAAATAAAGTAAAGACAGGTTTAGAGTTGAGTTTTAGAGTTTAAGAAATGTGGATTGATACAGAGGTAGCGGAAGTGGAAAAGACAATCGGCTAGAAAACCAGAAGTGTTGTAAGTTAGGCTTAACCCTTTTTACGAAAATATAGAAAGGGAATTAAGTTTTATAAAGTTAAATACGAAGAGAGAGAGATTACAGAAGATTATAAAGTAAAGAAGACTCCTTGTGTTCAGAATCCAAAACGCTCCTCGCAAATTGGGCAAAGTGAAAATCTTGTACATCCTAAATGTTTTTAAAAATATAGCAGCTCCAATTATCAGTTCCAGTTGTCAATAACAAAATAACAGTACAACATTTGATTTACGAAGGGATAATAAAAACGATGTTTTGTTTACATTATGAACAGAGTGAATAAAAACGTGTACAGACGAAAAAGACCTAAAGACTAAAACAGCTTTGCATGAAGAAAGCCTTAATTTTGGGAATAAAAACGTGAATGGATGATTGATGCGCTTCTTTGTAATACATTTAAAATTTCTTCCATAACAGCAATAAGATATGAGGTCATCAAATGTAATTATTAACTTTTTTCGGTGCAATAAAAGCAAATGTATAAACATTAGTTAAGTACAGTATTAGGAAGTAAAAGTAAACTTTAAGAGACTTTAAATTGTCACAAATGTAAAAAAGGGAAAGTACAGGTTGTATTTAAATATATTCAAACTTTTCAATTTTTAACAGGTTTTTTGGTTGTTTTATATTATCAAATTGCTCGATATTATCAATTGCTCGATGTAGATCAGATATTCAGAAACAATTATTGGAAGTACTGTTTGTTTACCTGAATTTCCTTGAAGTCACAATTTGTGTCGTTTTTTTTTCAAACAGAGACCGAGTTGTATCAATTCTTGTAAGATATTTTACATCCATTATGATACAATTTCCAAACTGCACCACCACAAAACAGGTATAAACAAGAAATGTGGAATGTAAATAGATAACAAATAAAGGTTACTGCTATAAATTCGTATGGGGATTTTGTTTGATGTTAAAAATCAATTTTGTTCATTTTCTGCTTTAAGCAGTTTTGTGGAAATACATTTACTAAACGTTTTAACTGTTGTCATTTGCGTCCTTTTTTTTCTGAAAAAAGAAGAAGAAAAAGTTTAGATTGTGGAGGCCAATCCAAAGAAAGAATTGACTTGCACTACAGAAACTTGGGCTTAACTGGTCAAGAAAAAAATTACATTCTTTTATTCCAATATGGATGCCAGTATAAACACATTGCATGACAAACCCATATAAATGAAACGCTGCTGCTGGATCGATAAACTCCTAAGAGAGAAACGGCATAAATGGCGAAGGAGTTTTATTACAAACCCAATGAAGAAATCTCGAAACAAGATCAAAATACCAGCTAACGTTGTGATGCATAGGTTAGACATCTGGACTAGTAAGTCATTGGTGTTGGGTTCGATTCCCACTCTCATTTCAGAGCAAATGAAGTAATACAAAAACTATGTACAGCCAGAATTGTTAACCAAATATAATGCCCAAATCAGGAAGTATTTTCTGATCAAACAACGTACTCTAAATGACTATTTACAACGGGATCCATTATTGCTTCGAATTATAAAATGTGTGCAAAGAAATGTCAAAGTTCAAAATTTGCAGATTTTCCGAAGCCTAAATTTTAACTTGGAACTTTGAAAATTAGATCTTACAGATCAAGAAAAAGACTGGGAAAATGAGCAGTATTAAATTATGCTTTGTCTACAGCAGTGACAAATGTGGCCTATTGAATGTTGATATGTTTTGATAATAAAGTTAATTTAAACTTTGGTTTGTGTACTACATGATGAAGGAACATTGAATTCAAAATGAGTTTTGGAAAAAGACGGTTAGAAATAAACATGTTCTCGTCTGAAAAAAAAGTGCTACAGGTTAAAACAACGCAACAATAATGCTTATATATAAAAGAAAAACACTGCTGTGCTGCGTTATCTATTGTCAAGTACCACAAAACTATCAAAAGTTATAGCTACGTAGTGTAAAAACAAAGAAACTAAACTTAAAACAATGAAAGAGAAAAGGAACTTAAATAGAACATATTTACAAAATATGAGTACTCTACCAAAATGGATTGCCGCATGTAAAGAATTGTTGTGAATATAAACCAAAATTATTCATCCAGTTGTGTCCGTTGGGGTATGGCACTTAATCAAGTCATGAAAATCTGTCAATATTTCTATTTTTATATCCCCAATGATCCCAATCATAACTCTAAAACCCTCCTACCCACCCCCCAAAAATTGTTTGCAGCAGAAAGTCAAACTTGCCCATTTGCCCTGAAAGTGTGCTTCTAGTGGTTGTGCTGTTACCCCCTAGCTTCGGCCCAATCTTGGGTATTTTCAGACACTGACAATTTATCGGCTTGTTTCTTGACAATAGACTGCCATCTATTGTCGCAGGTTCCTACAGAGATGTCACAATTACTGATTCTTATCTTTTGCCGATTCATTAAGTAGGCTCCATTTCAATGACCTTAATCTTACGGAATTCATTTTGAGAAAGTTCCAATTCATGGCAGTAGATCTGCTCTCGGCTATAGAGGGCGCAATTCGAAGCTGGGATATTAACTCATTGTAGACAAAGAATCAATAACAAGTACCAGCATTGTCAAAGTATCAACATCCAATGTGCACGAGAATGGGCACCAATGCAGCAAATTGCAAAATACTTCAACCCGCTTCGCAAATTCTAAACTTCAACAATCAACTTTTAACAATCTGCGGGCTGATTCTCAATTAAAATCTCTCAAAACCAAGCGACGTAGGATCTTTACAATCGCTTCAGAGGAGAATATTTATCATGTTTACATGTAAACAAGCTATGTACACTCCGGAAATTTAACATTTACATCATTAAAAACGGTAAACAAAGAATCCCAAACTTGGACCAATAATTCAGACCTCTAGGCATTTTGAGGATCACAAATATACATTTCATCAAGAACAAAATTCAGCAGGGAAAAAAAAACCTTGCAGAATGTTTTTACTAGTTCTATCAGATCTTGTCATTTTGTTGTCGTGACTAAAACTATGAATACGTTTCTTGAAGTAAGACTCTGACTGAAATAGCAACGCGCATTTGAAGATGACACAAACACAGCTGTATCGGATTTTGGTTTGTCAACTGGTATCCGGAGGCAAACATCATGAGCTGTTTATTAAAACTAGTGGGAACCAGTGTCTTTTTTTTTTAACCGATCTTCAAAAAGCCTTATTTCTGCAGGATTCACTGTTGTAGTTGTGTCCAATAATTTGACTTTTCAATATTTTTTCATAGAAACCATCCCTGCTCTACCAGTCTTAAAATCTACCCTTGCGGACAAATATTGCTTTTTAACTGGCACATTGTTATCAACAGTAATTTGAAAAAGAACTCAGAAGCTCAAATTTCTGGTTATTATTTTGGTTGAAAACCCAGGCTCAGTTCCACAGAGCTGCGCTGCAGAGAATACTGCTAAGGAAAGTTATGTGCTAAGCATGAATCGGTGGAGGACCAGCCACCATTAATACGCATCACAATACGTTTTGGCTGGTGACCTGTTATTGCTAAGTGGATATTTTCTATGCTTAGCAGATTTCTGTGCGTCGCAGCTCCGTGAAACCTTAGAGACAAACCTGCTCAGATCATCTCCGTCTCTTCACTGAGACCGTAGCTGCTGTGCCGGGAGTCCGTCGTGATCGTGTAGACGGTGAGCTCTCATCGGCGATGGATGATGCAGGGGATCTTGAGGAGGAGCGTCCACGCTTGCCATGGAGATGGAGTTGAGGTGTCAGGCGGCCTGACCTCTCCTGACCTTCAGCTCCCTCTGGGGATGTCTGGGTCATGCCTAGGAGGAACATTAGGGGGAAAAAATGGGAAGGATACTCCACCCACAAGCGAGTCATGAATTAATGACAAAATTAGTAAAAACACTCAAGAGTAACTGGCGCTCATGAGTATTGAAACTAATGAATAACGGACCCTGGTTACTGACACGAGTACAATGACACTCATTAATAACTAACACAAGTAACATATACTCGCGAGTGTTGAAACTCATGAGTAACTAATCCAAGTTACTGACAAGAGCAGAGTGAGTAATTGTGACTGAGTAATTGACACTCATGAGCAACTGACCTGAGTAAGTGACTTAAGTAACCGACACTCACTAGTAACAAACACTCGTGAGTAACCTACCGAGTTTCTTCTCCACCAGTGCGAGTTGTTCAGCTGCTTCTTGGCACTCTCTCCGTTTGTTCCTCATCGCGGCCGAGTTCTGCTCCTCTTCCTGAGTTCTCAGCTCAAGCTCCACCTCAACGCGCTTCTGGATTGCTTGCTGGAGACTTTCAAGCATCTCTAAGAACCAGAAACAATGCAGGATCAAATACAAATCAAAATCTCAAGCATCTCAGAGTCAAACCAGAAACCAAGAAAGAAAGAGTTCCAAGTGCAAAGAACTCAAAATCCTGTGTTTCAGTCGAGCCCAACACAAGTTGGTCACAAGTAAATCACAAGTCCTTTCACAAGACCAGCCACAGGTTACACGGGGACGGACAGAATGTTGCAACCTGACGCCACTTCAGCGGTTGTGTACAAAGTCTATGGAGAGTCAAGAACATTTTCTAAGCATTTCCCAACAAAATTGGAAATGTTTCTCAGTCCCAGATGCATGTCTTATCATCATTTTTGCAATGACTGACCTTCATTCAGATGATGTATGAAGAAAAAAAGCAGCGTCAGGTTGCAACATTCTTTCCACAGTGACAAAGATATGCTTATGTAAGTTTATTTCTACAGCTGTAACTAGACTTGGGACTGGATTAGTTTAATGAACTTGTGAGGAGTTTTTTTTGTATTTTTTTTACAAAATCACAAACGATTACTCTAAGTACTTAGTCCTTTTTTACCTATCTGTCTTGACAGTTGATGACATCCGTTAGGTATCGGCGCTCCAAAAATTGCCCCTTTCATCTTCTCCAGTGGTAGGAATTGATTCTGAGTTCCTCCAAACTTGCCGTTACTCTTGATGCGATTTCCGTCTCTCGTCAGCAGGGTGGGGCAGGGTATGACCTTGACGATCTCTCGCCGGTACTCTGTTGCATCTTCTAAGGTGTCTAGGATGATGAGGTCAGTCAGGAGCTGGCCAAAGACTGGGAGGAAAAAAAAGAGCAAAATATTTGCAATGAGGAAAGCGAGACGGCTTGACTAGCTGAGCTTCACCCTGAAGTCTCCGATTAAGAGATAATTGATTCTCAGTGACTCAGTCATACATTAGCAATATTCTTCTGACTCTTTAATTGATTATGGCGGGGGTATAGAGATAAACACTGACCTAGTTTACAGCTATCTTCATGGGCAGGGAACTTGAGCAGGTGTCTGGCAAAGACTGGATTGCCCTTGGGTTGATAATTCTTGAGGTATCGAAGGTGGGGAAGCTCTCTGGAAGACAATCCGAGGAAATGAAAGGCGGCATTTAATCAAGATAATTATATCTTCTACTTATACTACAACAAAATAACAGCTACTAAAGTGATTCATTTCACTCTTCTTTACAATTCCAAACGAGGAAGATGAAATGCACAAGAAATTCTCCAAGAAGATATTTAGGACATCAAGTAACAGAGGGTTGAGTGAGCTGAAAAGAGATATGATTTGTAGATAAATGTTTTTTATTATACGCAAGCCAATCCCGCCAGCTACGGTCAATCATGACAAACATCGCTGGTGGGTAATCCAAAAATCACACGAACAGAACAACAGGCTTAGAGACACACAACAGCATTAACAGGACTTTCAAGAAAACAAGACTAGAAACGTGAGTAACTTCAAATATCTTACATAAGAAACTCTTAGGCCAATGTTCCTTTGGGCTCCAGGTCAAGACAAGGTCAACAGAGGTCATGACCTCTATGACATGCCAGGTCAGAGGTCATCTTCTTACCTATTCCAGTTGGGGATATTTTTCCTGAAGATGGAGTCCAGGGGAAGGACTTGTTGACGTCCGTGTGAGGCTTTGTAGACCTTCATAGCAGCTTCGGATGTCCTGACGACTAGACAGTCCATGTCTGAATACATGTGCCATGACAGGACGTGAGCTACCACATCGTCATCCACTTCTGCTAACTGACCAATCTGATCAGGACATAATCAATAATCAATAATCACATGAGAGGATATGAGCTATCAATCTAATTCTAATCAATTGATCAATTTAATTCAATTAACCACTCTAATTAGAAGAAAATTAATACTAATCAATAACCAATTGATAAATTTAATTCAAAAAATAAGGAGAAAATCAATAACAATCAATAATAGTCTAAGTTCATATCATGAGAGGACGACAATTGCAACTCTAACCAGCAAATAATCAATAATGATCAATAACCAATTGTCAGTTATCAATAAGAGCAATGATTTCGAACCAACCGCCACAGCCACAAATGCCACAGTCACAATCCCAGTCTACAAAAGACGTAACGATTGGTAGAACACTTCTGAGAATAATCTGCCTTGAGAATGCTTTCACTGGATTACATTTTTTCTGTTAAGAATCAGACTATTTTCTTACTTTCCCGAGTATCGCTGGGTCATTATTCATGTCGACGTACGTACTCAGGCCACATTTTCGTCTCGGGGCTTGCAACAACGTCTCTCGTTGCCTCTGAGCTTGACCCAATAACCTCTGAATACTTTCCGCCTGTGATGAAAATTGACAATTATCCACCGATGAAAAAATCTCTGGCACAATTACATTACATGGGCAATTCCAGTGTTATGAAATGTCTGTTAAAGAGTTTTAAGAGCTCAGTGAATAAGGCAAAAAAAAAAAAATCGGTCGGTCTCTCTGCGCACGATTTTAATCATTTTTCGCATGCTTTTTTTTTTTTTTTCCCCAAAAATGTTCAACAGCGCCCAGCGCAGCCGCCTCTCCCTCCTCCTCAATTTTGTTTGGACACCAAAAAGCAAAAATAATACCCACCTTGTCTGTACAATCCAAGCTTGAAGAAAAAAAAAAAAAGCAAAAAAAAAAAAAAAGTCGCGTGACCGCGTCAATTCCGGAACTTTGATCTGACCAGAGACCGAATATTTTTTTTTTTTGGCCTAAACCTGCAAATGTATTTTTTACATCTATCCAATCCATCCAGAAATGGTCAAGGAGATTACAGACTAGGAGTTTGGGATCATTTCTTTGAGATATCATGGTTACTTGGCTGTGCCATGGACATCACACTGCCTTTCAAAACGCTGGAATTACAGTCCATCACAAATGTCTTAGTTATGAATTCAAATGTACTTACCGAGTTGATTTGGTTGGAGTGTATGGCTGTTTTCCTGAGTTCTGCCTTGATTTGGCTCTCGTTCTGCTGTGCCTCCTGCACCGACACTAAGAAAAAGAAATTAAAAAACAGGGAAAGATTGCAATTTGTCTTCTACTTGCCAAAACCTCCAGCTAACGGGCATCACAATCTGATCACTAAGTACCCCGCTCACAATTTTTTTTCTCCCAAACGACATCCGCATATGGGTATACGCTATGGCATTTTGGACTTAACTTTTATAAAAACGTGAGAAGAAAATATAAAATTAGAAGAAAAAAAATGAATTCGAACGTTTTGAAATTCGGATTTTATTTCCCTTTAAAAAAAAAATCCTCCGAAACCTCAGGTTAGAAAAGAAAAAATTTCGGGTGCAAAACCGTGTTTCGAACCTGTATCGATCCTGTATCGACTGAGCAATCACGCTGCTCGCCAAAACGTGGTGAAAAAAAATAATTATATGCCTGCGTACGTATCACAAAAGTATCGTAGAGGGCGCTAAATAACCATGTATGCGAATGTCGTGTGGGAAAAGAAAATTCGCACCCTGCTGAGTGGTAAAATGTGAATCACTGCAGTCAACGTGCAAAATTTAAAGAAAACGGAAAAGAAATTAATTCAATCACAAGTCAAACACGAGCCCACTATATAATTACCCCAAACCAATCACAATTCAAACAAAGTCTCTGTTCATCGCCTTTAACTTGTGGCTGAACTTGTGAGGGAAATTTTAAACACTGGGAGACAACTTGTCAAGTTCTAACAAGATCTGGTCTTACTTTTCATCTCGGCGACCAGCTTATCAGTGGTCTGGAAGAAACCTTGGAAGACGTTGATAGTTTGTAGCAGCGTGTCTCTCTCCTTCGTTAACTGAGCCATCCGATATTGCTTCCTGGCGTCTAAGAAAACAACCCCAAAAAACAGAACGTTTCAAAACCTCTCTTCAAGCATCACAAATGATATTCTGTAAAACACTTTCATACTTTGTCAAAGCAGGGTTTCAATTCTTTTTTTTAAAACTAACCTGCCGTTCAAAACTGCTTACATGCTTGTCAAAATTGCTATTTTTTTTTCAGTATTATTAGACATGCAAGTGAAAAACTAGCTTAAACCATAATAATCTTCATAATAAGCTTCATAAAAATATAATTATAGAAAGTAATCAAAAAAATAAGCAAGCAAACGAATAAGGTCTTACCGTTGTAGAAGAGGAATGGTTGGACGTAGGGTTCCACGTTGGTTTGTTTGAGCTGAGGACTCTGAACCTCAACCTTCAAGGAATACTCCCCACCGTCTTTGCCCGGCGTGCTCTCCTGTAAGACTAGATTCTGGATCATAACTGTTCCCTTGCTCATATTAAACTCCGCCGACGACGTGTTGCCGACCAACATGGGGAGCTCATTGCCTCCGTCACCGCATAGACTGACCGTCACCTTCCCTGAGATATTGCCTCCTGTGGCGTTACCGTACTGGTCCTTGAGTTGTAGTTTGAGTGTCCGTATCAGCGATCTACTCAGCGATTTCTGTGTGTTCGACACGGTCATCATCGCTTGACGGCTGTCGGGAACCAGTTTAACCGGTGGACCGGGATTGATCGTGTAGCTCAACTGAGGAGAAAAATTGGAGATTAAAATCATAAAAAAAAATCATGTAACTCAAATGAGGAGAAAAACTGAAAATGAAAATTATATAAATTATTCATCAGCGCTACCTCACCAAACAGAGTAAACACCATGTAATTTACCAAGCATGAAAGGGCCTCAACAGCGCCAGTTGATAAAGACACCGTGATGGTGTCGCAAGCTCCCGATACGAGCTCTGTAACTCAAGTCCCAAAAGGCTATCTTTGATTTACTTCATATAATTCACACTTTGTCACGTATACTCACCGTGTCACTGACAATGGTGTTCTGGTTTCCCGTCACTACCTGGAAGAACAGATTGTACTGACCAGCGACCTCCGGGGCTTTCCTCTTTCTGGTACCAAATAAAACATTTGATGCAAAAGTGAATAGGGGTTTGGATCTTCTTTGTCAACCTGTGGTCAGCACTTTTTGCCACAGGTTGGCAAACTGTGGAAGGTCAAACGTCGCAAAAACAATAAAAGTTATTAATATTTCCAAAAATGTAATTGGATTGTTAAGCAACAAAGGCTAACAAAGACTTAACAAAACGCCTCTTTTTTAACATATGACGGTGTTGATATACATTGTTAGGCAAGTTCTGTCGCCAGCCACGGCTTACATTTATGCCCTTGGGTACCCAAGCACTTCAGACCCAGACTTATTCTCTGTCTTAGGCCAAAAAAAAAAATAAGTCGGTCTCTGGTTAGCGCGCGCGTCGATTTTAACCATGCGCGTCAATCTTTTTTTTTTCCCAAAATGTTCCCCAGTAGCTCCAACTGCGCCCTCTATTGCCGCACCTCCTCATTTTTTTTTTTACCAAAGAGCACCAAGGAATGGGATATTGCACCACGGCAAATGATTGAGAGAACACCAAGGCAAATTATGAAGGACACTAATGTACATGAGGACACCAAAAAAGCAAAATAGTACCCCACCTTGTCTGTACAATCCAAGCTTGAAGAAGAAAAAAAAAAAGCAAAAAAAAAATAAATTCCAATTCCGGAACTTTGGTCTGACCAGAGACCGAATATTTTTTTTTTTTGGCCTTAGCCCTGTTTTTTTTAATCATTCACGGACAGTCACAAATTCAACTCTGTTCCCCTGCCATGCCTTTACACAGGCTAGTCACCAACAGTCAGATCATATTTCTTGTAGGCACTGCGACAGTCAAATTCCATCAACAGACAAAAGCAGGTGACTGGTAGGCACAGCTGGCTTATCAATCTCCTACAGTCAAAGCATGGCTACATCAGGTCTCGTAACAATCACAGCTAGTCAATCCTGCTTTATGAAGGCAGGGGGCACCCAACTGTTAAAAACAGTCACTTGATTTATTTTGACTGCTGGGCTGGCCTTGTTGAAATTGCCAGCCAGAGAGGGAGGGTAAATACACAAATAAACAGGAGTACAACCAAGATATCAAACAAATTGAGTTCAACAATGACCATCCCTAACCTGAAATAGAAGTGTCCAGGTTTATCATCTTGTTGCCTGTTGTCTGGGACGTAAGACACTGCCAGCGGGGAGGGCTTGTTCTGAGATGAGGCGTCAACTATCCAGAGTCTCATGAGAATGTTCTTGGCAGGGAGTTTCATGAATACGCTACCGTCTTCGGCTTCTACCCTCACATCAAATGCTGGAAATAGGAAAAGCCGACAGCAAATGAGAATAAAACAGAGAAATAATTTTAAATTATGTAGAAGAGAGCATATATCATAAAGAGAGAACCCTAAGGCTGGATTTGACTTATGTAGTTGATTGTGCCCACTACCGCCACATCATCTCATCTTGGCCTGTCCCGTCGTAAACGACGATGAGTTCGACGTCTTTCACTATCATCAATGTAGGTCTGTGAAGAGACTGAATGCCCTGAGTGGATAGCACAGCGCCAGGAGGAGCGACCCAGTGCAACAAACTCCCAGGTATCATGCGGAATGTCAAAGGCAGACAAGTCTCGCTTAAGGACGTCCTTGAAGCGCAACCTAATTATCAAGGGGAACATAATTAGCCCCAGTACCGCCCAAATGTGCCTGACTTTTACTCAATGTACTGCCCTAACCTGCCCAAGCATTCTATATTTGTATGGATTGGTCACGGAATAAAGGTGCTAATGAGTTAACCAACCCGTTACCTGGAAAGAAATCTCCAACCACAAGCGACCGTGTCTTATCATAATCCACCAGGACTTTGGTCAGCTTGTTAGGATCAGGCTGGACGTAGACATCCACCGTGATGACCAGCGCGCTCCGGCCAACGATGGCCCTAATGGTCAGCTTGTGGTGTCCAGTCGCAGCCACGATGATTGGTCTACCAAACGTTGCTCGGCCGTCCTTGTCTGCTTTCATCTGTAGGTTGATGTTTTCCAGACCGCTAGAGCCGGTGAGTGTCATGCGGGCGTTGGGCTCCGTCGTGGGATTATCAGCATCGTCACAGAGTTGAACTGTCAGGTTCTTGTCAAGCCTGGAACCACTGTAAACTGTTACGGGCTACCAGTCAAAAAAAGGGGGAAAATTAATGCATTTTCATGATTTCATTCACCCCAGCTCCCTTTGTACTTCTTTTTGTAACCATCCAAAATCCTACAAATCATCCATCCACAATTTTTCTACAAAGTCATTTTGGCAATTCATGGACTCAAGTAAACTGAAAAAAGACACTGAACAATTTGGGAACTGCCAGCATAGGGCTCAGATGGTAGATCACTGGAACAGCAATCCAGAGGTCACAGGTTCAACCCCTGCTCCAGTCAATTTCTGTGCTCAACTTTTATAAATTAATATTAAAAAAAACAGCTCAAATTATCAGCAAAACCTGATTAAGTTATCAATCGTCCCTAAAAAAAAAATATCAAAACCAAGGAACACACCTCGTAGAGAGAAGTGTCGACAAACATCAGCTTGGTAGCGGGTCCAGCCAACATTTGCAGCTTGACGTAGTCGGTGAACTCATGATACTTGATGCACAGCTCTCGCTGGCCGAGGTTACCACCCTCAAACCGGACCTGTCGTAAAGCGAAGCCAGTATTGGACAGGATGACCTTCTGTAGTTGCTTCGTCTTGAGACCTTCGCCTGTCACCTCAAGATGGCTGAGAGCTCCGTGGGGCATCTGTGGGGAGAAAAAATTATGAAAGATAACAATTACACACTTTCAAAAAAAACGTTCAAGAGTAGCGGAGAACCAAAGATGTGACACTGAAGTACGAGACAACTTCAACATTTGAAACAGTTTGGAGCAACTTTATTAAAAGATCAACTGTTTGAACCACTCAGAATGACAAGTTTAGTCAATAAAAAAATTACACAGCTCCTAATACAACTTGGTTTGAAGTTGTCACGGTTCATGTGAATAGCTAGTGAGTTGACTTGGACTGGGTGACTTGAGACTGACTTGTGATGGACTTATGATTGACTTGTGATTGACTTGTGATTGACTTGTGATTGACTTGTGATTGACTTGTGATTGACTTGTGATTGACTTGTGATTGACTTGTGATTGACTTGTGATTGACTTGGGATTGAGTTATGATTGACTTGTGATTGACTTGTGATTGACTTGTGATTGACTTGTGATTGACTTGTGATTGACTTGTGATTGACTTGTGATTGACTTGTGATTGACTTGAGATTGACTTGAGATTGACTTGTGATTGACTTGTGATTGACTTGTGATTGACTTGTGATTGACTTGTGATTGACTTGTGATTGACTTGTGAATGACTTGTGATTGACTTGTGATTGACTTGTGAATGACTTGTGATTGACTTGTGATTGACTTGTGATTGACTTGTGATTGACTTGTGATTGACTTGTGATTGACTTGTGATTGACTTGTGATTGACTTGTGATTGACTTGTGATTGACTTGTGATTGACTTGTGATTGACTTGTGATTGACTTGTGATTGACATGTGATGGACTTGTGATTGACTTGTGATGGACTTGTGATGCCTTGTGATGGACTTGTGATACTCCTGACCAATCACAAGAACCACAACCACCACGCCAGTATTTACCTTCTTGATAGGGTTTCCGTGTGAATCGGTGACGTTAATGACGATGTCTCCATCTAAGTTTTCTCCTAGTCTGGCCTTCCTGCTTCCCTGACAGACACACTTGATTTGAGACACCTCACCTGGCTCTGGTCTGTAAAATAAACCCAAACAAACCAAAAATACTAATAAAAAACCCAGAAAACAGCGACCGATTGTAGTACAGCTGCAAAATCCAACTCATACCAGCCAGCCAACCCTGGCAAGATCAGTAGTCAAGTGGTAAGACATCTGCACTCGTAAGCAGGAGGTCGTGGGTTCGAGTCCAAACTGAGCCAGCTTGAGAATTGTCGCAAGCTCTCAGACAGCGCTGAGTGTGTTGTGCTTCTAAATATTATGTCAGTGAATAGCAAAACTCGAGATGAAATTTAATATTGGGTTCTGCATTTCAATTCTGTTATTTTATAAGCACTGTATACTTAGTGGTGTCCTTGGGCTTGCCAGAAAAATGTATAAGCTTCCTCGGTTGGGAGTCGAACCCACGACCTCCTGGCTACTTGTCTTAACCACTAGACTACAACATTTCACCAGGGGTGGCTGCTAATTGGAATCTGAAATAGCAACAGGTATCACAAACAATATCTGGTATGATGGAATATTCCTCATACAAGGTTAAATTTGTGAGTCTTTCTTGATAGAGGAGTAAAAAATCAGAGATTGAATTTCTGACCTGATAGTGAATCCAAACTCCACTCCCGACCCGTCCGACAGACTCAGCTGGACGTATTTGGAGTCCGCGGCTGAGCTAGGCACCTTGATGTCAGGCAGGATCCCCTGCTGGAGTTTATCTTGACTGAGACGCGGCATCCAGCTCACCTTGACCTTACTGGCAACCTCAGGACTGATCTTGATCTGTCTGCCGCCCTCGTCGAATAACGCAAACACTGGAATGAAATGGAAGATAATACTTAACGCTTGTACGGACTCTTCGAAATTCAACAATAAGCCCCGCCCACCTTTTGGCCATAAGCCCCGCCCACCTTTTGGCCATAAGCCCCACCAGAAAACTTCAAAGAGGGGAGTCAGGTTGGCGTAACGGTACTTTCCTCGCCTTCCACCGCTGTGACCCGGGTTCGAATCCTGCCTGGGCCAATATGTGGATTGGGTTTTCAGTCCCTGCCTTATTCCGAGGGTTTTCCCTAGAATATATTTCTGGAATTTTCCTCCCACCTCTAAAATTGTAATTCCTTTGTTGTCTTCCCTCTACAGGTTTCTTCAGGCTTGTGAGCTACAGTGCCTAGGGCGCTTTTGAGGAATCCTTGTTTTTTGATCAGAAATATTTAATAATAATAATAACAAGAATAAGAATAACTCACATATTCCCCCGATATGTTCTCCAGCCGGCCATTTCAGTTCCTGTTGATCTCTTAGCTTTGTGGACCCTTTTTTCTCCGTGTACCACATGTCGATGTAGAAAGGATTGGAATTCGGCAAGACTTGTATCGCCTTCTCAACTGGCAAGACGTCACTGAAATTCTGCAAACAAAAAACGTGGGTGATAAGTGAATAGGTTCAATGAAACTGTTATGCCATCTTATTTTCCTCTGCTTGCAATAAACAAGACTATGGGATGATAGATTGCAGATACTTACTTGGAGCGAGACTTTGGCCGTGATCCTCTGACCTTTCTTGAGATTCTTGAAGAAGATGATGTTGCCTGTCAGAGTCGTCTTTCCTGAGCTGCAGTCTCCGGAGTACGTTGGTAAGCCTGGAGCACCAAGGAACTGTTGAACATAGGATGACAAAGAACAAAGGCTAACAAATTAACTGGAATGTGATGTTTTTTAATTACGAAATTTATTAGAAAAAAACCCATGCAGACCTAGCCTCAAAAGGAGATCTAGGCACTAGTTAAGGCTACAAAGCCTCGATACCAGTTTCTAGGTACCCATTCTAGATATTAGTTCTGCGTATTCCTTCTAAGTACCAGTTCTAGTACCCAATCTGGGAACCTTCTAAGTACCTGTTATGTGGGTACCAGTTCTGAATACCCATTCTGGATACCAGTTCTTAGTACCCATTCTGCGTGCAAGTTCTGAGTACCCATTATGGGTACCCACTTATGGGTTCCAGTTCTAGTACCCGTTCTAGATATAAGTTCTGGGTACCCATTCTGGATACCATTTCCAAACATCAGTTCTGGCATCCAGCTTTGGCTACTAACTCTGGCAACAAGCTCCGGACACAAGTTCTGTGTGCTAACAAATCTGACTACCAATTCTACCTACCTTACAGGTGACATGTAGCTTGGGGTGGACGGTGATGTTCCCCGCCTTGTCTCTGACCTCGATGGTCACATTCAGTGCCTGGCCATTCTCAATGGAGATCTCCTCATCAAAGGTAGGGACAGCGAGAGAGTAAGGTGGACCTGTCCATAGGTGAATAAAATGGGTTAATTGATTGTTGTTAATTGATTGCTCATCAGGACGGAGCTTAGTAGATCAGTCTATAGGCTCTGTGGGTAAGTACCCCCTCAACGGTAAGAAAGGGAGAGTTGGGGGAGACCACTGGGAGAGACATTCCCAATGACGCTTGACACACAGCAAAGACGCCACGGCTCTGTGCACATTCAAAATAAAATTAGTCTTGCGTGCTTCTCACATGCGTGTCGAGTCAACAGGCATCTGGAAAGTGGCAAAAAAGTGCCCTCTTTTGTTCGCGCACGGAGCCCATTGTACTGACCTGGTGCCAATCTTATCTTCATCGTCTGTGTAGGGAACGTCAGGCCAGGTAGCGTCACCTTCAAGTTAAAATTCTTCCCTTGGAAGGAACCGACGTCACCGGTAGCCGTCACATCCTTGACTATGAGGGTGGTCCCCCTCGCTTGCACTCCGGCAAAGCTCAGCTGCAGACCGCTGCATAAAGACAACGAAGGGTCAGGGGTCAAGTAATCATTTCAGGTGCACGCTGGGATATCTTGGGGGATTTGTCTCAAGAGAGTCCCCATCTGATTGATCAAGTGTTACTTCATTGTAAATAGCTCCTGCAAGTAATCCCAATATTTTTCCACAACTTGGAAATGATATTCCAGGTTTTTTATCACATAAATGATAATTCACCTGAAGGGTACTTGTATACACGTTGCACAGGGGTGGTTACTGGTCGACTTGGAGTCACATATTAAGAATTGATAATTTCACATCAGTCATTGATTTATGATACGTACATCTGACATTTTTAATTGCAAACAAATTTTCATTGCCAGGAATTTTTGCTGGAACTAAAGGGACTACCTTCCCTCCTTGACTGACTGACTGACTCACTGACTCCCCGAGTCACTGAGTCTACGTAATGTCATAAATTGACTCATTTAGGTCCAGCTCAACTTAGGCAAGCCTAGTGTTGCCTTGTCAGGAAATGTAAACAAGTCAGGAGATGGTTGGACAGAAAGACTTAAGAACCCTTCTTCTTACTTTGCTTCTAGGAGCGGCCTCATATCGGGGACTGGCTTGGTGCAGTGATTGAACTCATCTTGCAGCTCTAGAGGGATGTTGAAGGGAATGCCCACCCTGAAGGGAGGGTCTAGCAACCCCACGCTGAACTTGCTGGGAGGAGCCTCTGTATAAGTGACAGAATTAAGAAAGATGGTTGCAAAGTGGCCCAAGCAATCTAGCATAAATGAACCATCTTAAATACCATCGAAAAGGAATTAAGATGCAGGTTTTACCGTTGATGCTGAATTGGGTCCTGTGGCTTCGTACATTTAACAGAATTAAAAAAGACGGTTCCTTGATGAAATCTTTACCATCAATAGATCTCTCTCATAGGACGCCATCTTCGTAGGAAAATTACAACTGCGAGTTCAACGCCATCAGGTGCGTGTGCGCGCAGTGTGCAAAATGTTCTAAACACGCGTGTGTGTTGCTCGAAATTTCTTTGAAATACGGCGCAGCCGATGCACGTCACGAAAATTTGACACCCAAAATGCCGATGCACGTGGCAATCTGTAGCAAGTGACGTCATTTGAGAGAGACCTATAAGGAAAAGAAGGATGCTTTTTGTGCATGGACTTGTGAATTCATTTGTGAATTACTTGCAACCAGACTTTAAAAACAAAAAATTGCTGGATGAATTCTTCATGGTTTACACAGTTCAAATAAAGACTAAAGTAGATATTGCTACAGGTTGTTGATTTTACCCGTGATGCTGAATTTGATCTTGTGGCTCGGCAGTGGTTTGCCACCAAACTCTGTCACTCCACTCTCGTTGAGGACCACCTGGATCTTGATGGTGTGATCACCGAGGTTCTTCATGTTCTCTGCAAAACCATCAAGGGACTGGAAGTCATTTCATGAGACTTCTTTAATTATCTAAACTGAACAAATCTCTTCAAATGCTAGGTTTGCATTTCCCCAAACTAATTTTTATAAGTACTGTATACATAAAGCACTACAAAGTCTTGTTAGAGATAATTTACAAACTCAGACTGCATCCTTAAAAAAATGACAGAGAACAGAGAATGAAGGACACAGAGAGTTATCCGAATATCTAGAAAACATTGTCTCTAGCAACTGTTTCTTCATAAAAGTAGAAGCGTTTTCTTTTCAAATGGTGAATTCTCTGTAAAATCTTGAAAATCTTTTATGTATTCATTAAACAATTCATAGCTTCAAATCATCCAGGGGATGGACTCACCCATTCTCTTGAACCAGTAGGACCAGGCCTTGACGTACTGACTGAGATGAGACACCAACTCCTCCTCACCGTTATGTGCTACACGAAGATTTGTAAAAAAATGATAACGATAATCAATCATCAGGAATGAAACTTTGTTAGCTCCAAGAGTTGAGTCAACCAGTCAGCTGGCTGGTTCGACGCTGTTATGGCAGCGGGTACAACAATCAATGACTTTCAATGGATTTGTAACAGGGAGATCATCTTGTAGATGTAAAAGTGTAATTTCTTCTCATTGTCTTCTCTCTACAGGTTTCTTCCGGCTTGCGAACTACAGTGCCTAGGGAGCTTTTGAGGAGTCCTTGATTTCATTACCAGAAACAAAAACGATAATAAATAATAAAATATCACCAGTTGGTTTCCCTTCATCAACAGAATTCCTTCGTAACTTGTAAGAAATGAGATTCACGAGCTTGCTTGCTTGAGTCAAAAGAGAAGCACGTTAATGAGTAATAGAGGACAGGATGAGTGACTTACTATGCAGCATGACCTTGAGTTCCACAAGCAGCTTCTTGGGGGTGAGATGTGAGCCCGGGAGACGGGAGATTGACTCTCCCTTACGGTTCCTAATGTCGACTTGGATGGCACCTGGGTCACAGAAAAACAAATGATTAATACTTGGAAAGGTTTCCCAACTCTGAATGAACCTCGGATCGTCCGAAATATGATACAAGAATGTGCTGCTTGCACATCTTCATTCAAAAATGAAACAGACGGTTCTTAAGCAACAAATAGAGCGTTGCTTGGAACATTCCCTTGGAGACGTTAATTTTTCAAATTGAGAACGCATGCCGCTCCTCCTGGGAACGGTGCAGGAATACCTAGTGTTTTTTTTACGGATTCCAAGACGACTTGAAGACAAGTGTGTCTCACCTACTGTGCTGCCAGCTGCCATCCTGTCTCCTTGCTTGACCTGATTACCCTCGGGCCAATTCACTACCAACTTCTCAGGAAGCCTGCAAAACCAGAGAAAAATGCAATACTCTATCAAACGGAGCACTTTTGTGTCTTTAACCCTAACTCCTGAGGCATTTTTGCTAGGATGCAACCTCGATCCTGTAAAATCCTCCAACTGCCTCCATGTAAAAATTGCACACAGCCTCAATCCTACAAAATCCTCCATTATTTTTTTAATGTTGTCCTTGGAGGGGTGGCCACTGCCTCAATCCTGCAAAATCCTCCAGCAATCACTGTCAGTATGTTGAGGCAGAGCCAGTGACATCCTGGAGCAGTGCGGAGGATTTCAAGTATAAATTTACGGCTGAGCATAAACGACACAAGGTCTGGCCTAAGGCCTTGTCACAGTGCATCCTCCAAAATCAGCCACACATTTTTTTAAATATAGCCACAATCCTGCAAAATGATTTTGCAAAAAGGATTTTGGAGGATTTGGGAAGGTAGGGTTAAACATAATGGTTATTAATTGGCAAAAGAGCCCTCTACTGGCTATTCGGAAATTAGATCAAGATTTTCATCAAGTTAGATCTTAAGTTCCAAACAGATGGCACTGAGTGTGAGTTAACCAAAATGTCACAGTGATTTGTCACATTCTACGACCACAACCTCATCAACTCTTTTGCAAATTACAAACTTGATGTAAAAAAGCCTCAGGTTCTGTCACAGAACCATAAAATGAAATATCTACGAGGTATTCTTGACCTACTTTCCCTCCTCCTCCTCGATGAACCTCTTCAAGACTCTGTCGTTGGCTGATCGCTCCAGCTTGGACAGGGGAACAATCTTCACCTCATTGTACAGCAATCTTGGCTCCTGCAAACAAAACAAAAACCATGCAACACATCTCTGAAACGTTCAAAACGTGTTTGAAACGAAATGATGTCAAATGGAAAGAGCATTTGGGAGGGGGGGGGGGGGTTAGTGAATTTGTTAACCAACCTGCGCAATCTCCATTTCTCCTCCTGTGGCAAAGACGTCCCCCTCATGATGTCCGTACAGGAGAAAGCGCTTGATGGTCCCAGTGATGTGGGGCATAGTACGAAACGTCCTCACCTAGAAATGAAAATAAGGTCACGTCGGTGTTTAAGGTTTCAGTAACACTATAAAACATTCCCAGACTTGCCTATTCAAGCTGGACACAAAATTCGTAAAAGTATCTTCCACAGTCTGAGTATGTTAAACAGCGCCCTCAATTGTTGAAGCACATAGTCCACGCACTCTGGTAAATATACATTATTTGAGTGATTAACAGAACAGGTGAATCAGCAAAGTGTCCTTCACACTCTCTCACTGTTAAATTAAATAGCGCCCTCTGTTGCTCATTCACATAATCCAATGGAGATAATTTGAGGTTGACCTACCAGTTGACCCCTCTTGAAGATTTTGCCGTCCCACTCGATGGCCTTGAAGACAGCCCACGGTGACTGCTGTCTCTTGACGGTCAGCTCTGGCCGCGATATCGTCCCCTCAAAGCCGCAGAATTTCACCTGTTTGTCGTAGTTCTCGTGGCACTCCCTCAACCACTCGTGGAACTGACGGTCGATCTTGACTCGCTGGGCCTGAATCATCCAAAACGGAGAAAGAAAACTAAAAGATGGGCTGTACGCAAAGTAGAAAACGAAATACGCAAGTGGGAAGTGACAAAATGAAGGAATGGACCTTCCAGGCCTGACAGTCAAGCAGTGCACATCGACCAATTAGATTATGACTTTTGGTCACGTGACCACTGTAGCTCAGTTAAACTTGGTTACAATTGTTAAGGGAAATGTACACAAGAAAAAGTAGGCAGGCTTATGGCTGAATCTGTAAACGTCCAGGACATATGCAATCAATACGGGCAGTTCACTTCACACACAAAAATGGCCTTTGTTTTTTTTTTTTGGGGGAAGGGGGATAGGAGATGATTAGAGTAACAATGGCTATGTCTTACCTGGCCGAGAACGATCTTCTGGAAGATGGTGTTCTTATCTCGGAGTCTGACCTCCAGGTCAATAAAGGTCAACTTGTTGGTACTGACTTCAAACTTGTCATTGGTCCACAGTACCCCTGAGATTCTATTGTAGCATTCAGTGGGGATGGGACCGCGCTTCTTGGGCGAGGAACACCAGTCAAAACTGTGAAATGATCGAGCAACAAAATTGGAAGTGAATGAGAAATGCAATTGATTCAATGTGAAAAGCAGGATTGGAACCGGGGTCAACCGAGATGAAAAGCAAGAAAATTACCAATACACCAATCTTAGAAAGGTTATATGAAAATGTAAAAGATACAAACTTGCGAAGCCAAGAAAAATTGCTTAAATGGCAAATCAGGTTACCAGCCAAAATGCTATAGAGGTTTAGTGTTTGTAAGTGGTTCCCCGCTGGTTTTTGCTTAGTAAGTTTATATGACTGAGACCAGTCTGCGCTACTAAGCATAAAAATTTGCGCTAAGCTTACATAAACTTTCCACATACAGCAAAACAGATTAATTAACGCGCAAAATGCTTTTGGCTGTTTATGAGCTACTTTTTGCTTGACATTTTTTGCGGAGCATTTTTCGTGAAATTGGGCGTGAATTTTGGGCTTACTTTTCAACGTAAGTGTAAGGAATGAGTCTACCGCTCCAGTAGCACTCAAAGATGGGTCGATTGCCTCTGGCGGGTCTGTCCTCTTTGTAGTATTCTCCATCATCCATGTCACTTTCTGCTGAAGGGATAAATCCAAGATGAGATTGATTATTTGGAGACAGCATGCTACTTATGAGTAGCATCGGGATCCAATAGTTACGGTGTTCGACTGTGTGCCATGGCATGTTGGTTCCAACACTGACAGGGAATACAATGCTTGTGTTCTTGGGCTTGACATTTTACTACAATTGCCTCTCTCCACCCAGGAGTATAAATGGGTACCTGTGAAGGTAGAGACCACAATGCGCTGATCTCGAGCTGCTGCAGAAAACTGGTCTCGTGGCCTGATGATCGGGGATAATAATTGAGATGCGCTTTGAGACCTTTGGCATAAAGTGTTATACGAGCACCATGTTATTATTATTATTAGTAGGATGACTGAACCATTGTGGCTTTTTTTTACGTCTTCATTATTTCAAAATTGATAAAAATTCAATCTTTTCAAACGTTTGCATACCACCTACCTCCAGGAATGGAGTCAATGGGAAACGTCTCCTTGTCATACAGGAAGGGATGGTACCTCAGGATTCCTTCAACGATACCGGTGCCCTCAACCACCGCTCGGAATTCAAAGGAGTCTACTGCACTGCGGATACACCTGCAGGAAATGGAGATAATTTATTTCAATAATTTATTTCTGTAGCAAAACCAAGAGTTTCTAAATTGTTCAATTTATGAGGTGGTCCCCCTCCTCCTCCCCCCCCGGAAAAAATGAAGACATAATCTTGGACGAACTAGACTCTGAAAATCCAATCCAGATAAGGGACTGTCAGGATTCGAACCTCGGGTCTCAAAAGTGAAAGGCAAGGAAAGTACCACTACACAAACGTAACTCTTCCAACATGTTTACGTTAGGGACAAGTAACAATTCCTTCATACGGTTATATCTGTTCATTTTCTAGTTCATAGTTGAATTGAACATTTGAATGGCTCAAGAATTGTCTGCTTACTTTGTTTGCATATCATCCTCGATGTCTCGCAGGCTGATGAGGCGCGGTGTCTTTCCCCGGTCGTAGATCCCCACGGTGATGTCGATGTTCTTGAAGGGGCTCATGGGCCGTTTGTTGCCCAAACCAGAAGCTTCGTTGCCACGCGGACCGTGGATGTAGTAATGGTAGATATGCCTGCGACAAATAACAAAGACAACTTCTGCATCGTAGCTAAGGTTCGTGCGATGGAACACACGTCAATCACAAATCAATCAAAAATTTTGGAAGAATCGGTAATGTTCCTTAAAATTTGCTGAAGGAGTTAGGCTTCATTAACATTCTTGTTCTTGAGTATGCAATCGTCAGACTTACGATAATTGTCGACACCAACCGTTGAAGTCGTGTTTGAGATAATGAATGTGATCAGGATTGATCCCTGTGATGATGACGTGAGTAAAACTCTCCTTGCCAACTTCCTCGCTTATCAAGTTCCTTACGTTCTGCTCGTCACTGCCCAAGTGACGAGCATCGCCTACCTGAAAATAGAAAAAAAATTAAAAGGACTCATTTTCAGTTTATATTTTCTTACGCAATCTTGTTGAAGTCTTATCAACTTTCCCACTGTTGTTCACCAGCCAAAACTGATATTTTAGAAGATCATAATGGCAAAAATGCAAAAAGGAAAATTTAAGAAACAATTGACCAAGATGACTAAGTTTGTGAATTCGGACCATGAGCTACTGAAAGACCACACAATTGCAAATTGGGAGAAATTGGATGTCCTTCGGCCATCGAAAATGAACCTCACAAGAACAATTTTTATTCAGCAAAATTACCACCTTTCACCTGTGATTCAGAGTAGTCCAGCCTGAATTCAAATTCTTCAATTGGAAAGTAAAACAATACTATTGGACTGAGGTCTACCTACCGGTCTGTTGCTGATGAACCCACTGTAGATTGCTTCCCGATTCTTTTCCCGTCTCTCAAACTCCTCTTTAGATATCGTCAGTTCATGCACGTCCCTGGAATCCTTCGGCTTTGTAATCATCTATGTAAAAATTAGATTAAACCAGAAATCGTGGTAAAAATGAATGGTTTACATCTCCAAAAGGTGAAGAAATCTTAGAAATGTTACCTTAAATAATAATTGAACTAGATTTACATTAATGGATCAAATATTGGCCCTGCCAACCTTTGGTTTGTGTACATTTCTCACCTGACCACAACTCTGGTCACCTGACCACATCTCTGGTCACCTGACCAAAACTCTGGTCACCTGACCACAACTCTTAATCTGATTGGTCCATGTCTACTCTCCAAGTGACAGACAAGAAGGGTCAATCATGAAAATGAATGAAATGTTGGTACCCTTGTTCCCTGGCCAATGAAGAATATTGCTTGTTTGCCACCGACACCAAAGTAGGAGATATCGCTAGTCAGCGATCGAGGAACACTCTCGTTTGTTGGTGTGTTTGGTCGGCCATCCTCGTCATCTTCATTCCTAGAAATATTGACAACAAAACATCTGACAGGTGAGAATTGTTTAAATTCAAATACGAAAATGTCTAAACGGAGATAAGTTGGATTGAGAGCTGGTAGTTTCATTCCCTATTTGTAATGGCCCAAGTTAAAATCCCGCCAACATTCAAATATCGCCAGATTTTAGGTCAGGACTAGAGTACATATCAGGATAAACAAGAAATCTAACCTGGCTTTAAATCAGACCCAGCTTCGAATGGCGCCCCTATTTAAAGTTTGGCTCAGCTTCAAATCCTACCCAAGTTCAAAATCAGCCCAGCTTCAAGTCAAGACCATTTCTAAGTGGAGCCCAACTGAAACGTTTGGCCCAATTGCAAATCCAGACCATGTTCAAAAGCAGCCCAGTTTAAAATTAAGCCCAGCTTTAAATTCAGCCACTGATGTGTGCCTGGGTTCACAACCTGACCAGATTCAAACCTAGGCATTCAAACATTTCTAGACAAACTTTTGAAGTTGTAACCCCATAAAGAGTTAGACTTACTGTTTAGGTTTCTTCTCTTTACGGATGAACTTTGAGAGACGGTAGATGGCCCAGTTGTTCAGCTGTCTAGACGTCATACCTTTACCGTTGTCGATGACACAAATCATGCTTTTATCGCCCGACTCATCCAGAAACTGAAACGTAAAATATTATTTACAAAATAAAAACAAATGGAATCAAGTGAATCTTTATTCTCAATCTTCACTTATCCCTTCCTCTCACAAAAAAATCTCTATGTTGCCAGCTTGAATTGGAATGCAATCTGAATATCGGAGAAAATCTTAACAATTGTGGAAATAAGGGGACGAACCTCTGTTCACAGGAACAGAGTGCCCATCTCTCTTTCTTTAGCGATTGGGCCAGACTCAATATAATGCTCCTGTGGAGGAATCGCCATACCTCCTCCACAGCGAGTCTGTTACCTTCCCAGCATTGAATGATGCCGGCACCCATTTAACACCTGGGTTGAGAGGAGTCATTGAGGTAAAGCGCCTTACTCAAGGGCACAACACGCATGGCCACGGCGGGGCTCGAACCCGCAATCCTACAATCATGAGGCCTGGGCCCAATTTCATGGCGCTGCTCAGCACACGATTTTCTGCTCACAGAGCCTCCATCTATTTCATGGAGACCGTAAGCATAAGCACAGCAAAAGGCACGCTTACTTCAGAGGAAAAGTTTGCTTAAATGAGTGACGTAACATTAGAAATTTCCATGCACGCGCGACCGTTAGCACACACATGCCGTGAAATAGTGCTTAAAGGTTAGCAAATTGTTCTGCTATGCTAAACACAACTTTTCTGCTAACTGTTAAGCAGCGCCGTGAAATTGGGCCCTGTGCTCTACCGCTAGACCACACATGCCATGAAAAATGATTGCACTCACCAGTCTGAGTTCAATTGACCTGGGGCCAAGGTTGTCACTGGTTGCAGTCAGGGAATTATCAATCAACTCAGCCAAGGCAAACGCTGTGAAGAGAAAGCACAGAAATAATGTCACAACTTTGGCATTTTTATGACATTTGTAAATGAACAATGTTGTTTTGACCTGAGTCATAGGTTGTGTTGTATAATCAGAGATGGCAGAGTCTTGGAATTGTTACGCCCCAACGTGGCCATCAGCACCAACTGTAGTTGGGATGATCCCAATTTCATTTGAAACTGTCCCAACTAATGTGTTCCGTCTTGAACACTAAGGTTCAGACAGTCCCAGGTGAGTTGGGACCATAGTCTAGTTGGGGTTTTACAGAACCATCAAAATAGTTCCTAGCCAGGTATTCAATTTAAATCAACTCTATCAAAAGTCATCGCAAGTCATCACAAGTCATCATAGTCATCACAAGCCCATCACAAGCCCATCACAAGTTATCAAATGTCATCACAAGCCCATCACAAGTCATCATAAGTCCATCACAAGTCATCATAAGTCCATCACAAGTCGACGCAAGTCATCCAGTCTCAATTCAATTGACAAGCAACAAGTATACAAACAAACTGTGACGACAGCATTTCTTTGTCACTGTTGTGACCCCTATCACTTGTGACCTTACTTATGATGTGGACTTGTGACTGACCCGCAGTTAGGCAGAAATCTCAGGGGTGTGAGTGACCACTGATAGAAATAGCTGAAAACAGCTGAAAAAGGTGTAAAAAAGCTGAACTTTCGAAATCTCCTATACTTTTGTACACAGCAAGCGAGGGAAAAAAGCTGAAATCCAAAACCAAAAAAGTTGAAATCAGCTTTAAAGCTGAGATTTCACACCCCTGAAATCTGTTGTTGAAACTTACGTAGCGGGTTCTGTCCAGCGCTGGCATAGTATTCATATATTCCACTCTTGACCAGCGTGTCATAGTGAGGTAGGAATTCCACTCTTTCCTTGGCTGGGGCCGGCAGGTTCTGACTGATGTGATTGAGGATGTACAACGTGTCACCCGAGTCAACAAGATCCTCTGCAAAATATAGAAAATAAAAATAACAGTCGAGTTAAGAAAGCCTGTTTGTCAATTTTTTTTTTTAAAGAGAACAATAATCAAAGTAACTGCAGCATCTGAAATTAACAAACAATTGTCTCTTTACACCGAGTAAAATGTTGGCTGTCATGAGTTAAGGCATCATTAAAACAGGACATCTAGGGTTCTATATTAATCTATTATGTTTTTCCTTTTACTTAGTTTTAGCTACGAAATTTATGGAACTGGAAGGGCTTTTTCTTTTAGTACAACTTTTTTTTGGGGGGGGGGGGGTTGGGGGAGGGTGTTTTATTTATAAACTTTATTATACTCACCATATTCATCATCATTTACTTCCTTGCGGTTTGTTGTTGTTATCACAAAGTGAGTATTGCTGCTAATGTTAAATTCCTTGATGGGAAAAAAAGAACGAATTCATCAACATGATCAAACTACTTCAACATGATCAAAAACAAGAAAATTTGGAAAGAATGTTGCAACCTGATGCCACTTTTTTCTTCATTATCATCTCAATGAAGGTCAGTCTTTACAGAAATGATGATAAGACATGAATGTGGGCCTGAGAAACATTTCCAATTTTGTAAGGAAATACTTACAAATTTCTAATTTCTAAATTTCTTGACTCTCCATAGACTTTGTACACAATGGCTGAAGTGTTGTGTAACATTCTTTCCGAAAATTTATTTAATTTCAAAATATTTATCACTACGGAAAGATTCCCATATCTGGCTATCACTTTCACCCTGTGCACAAACCATATGGGACTGGTCTGAAAATTTGCAAGTGTTTTCTCTTTAAAAATTAAAAATTTATCACTGATAATTTTGACTTTTTAGGGCATATCATCACTTTCTGATAGCTGATAGGTCATTTAAGGGAAAAATAAGTGATGGCAAGATATGGCAATCTTTCCTGTCCGAAAATTGGGCAACCATCGGCCAGCACCGGCACAACCGCACGTAGGCCTATGTGTGCGCGCGGTGCACGACGCACCAACGCTCGCAAGCAAGACGAACTTTTTACAACTTTAAACTTCGAGCAAGGAAAATTAAAACTACCTGGCGGATACGGTCCCTAAATGTCTGATAATTGAACACCCCTCCTAGATCGATTCTCCTCTCTGGCTCGCTGCCTTTTCTGCGATCGTAAACAAACACAACCGAGTCTTCTTCATCCAATGTTTTGGTTGCTCTTCGCACGACGTTGGTCTTTGAGTTGGCCGCCATCTTTTTCATTTACCAATGATCGTTTGGCGTTCCCGGATGTAAAAGTAATGGGAGCTATTAAAATGCTCAGAAGACTTTGGCCAGTCTAGTCCATGTCTTCGTCGACCTCGGACTTCAAATATGGAGGGGGGGGGGCGGAAAACAGTCAAGAAATTCATTTCTATATTCCCGTTCGTAAACTATTTAAAAAATTAAAAGAATTTACTTACCGTTTTTTTTTTATTTTTGAACTTTTTTTAACTCGCCCCGAAGAACAATAATGTTATCACTTTCCTACCTAGATAAATATAAATCTAATTCATGTCATGAAAAACCTTTTCAAATATGGAGGCATATATCATATTTGACCTCTGGTGCCCTTTGAGAGGTCAATGACCTTATCCTATTTATAACAATTTTTCTATAAAAAAATCACTTTCCTATGACCCAAGTCTACGTCATATTTCTTTGCACAATGAAAATAATTATCAGATGTGGGAACAATAATATCTAACCTCTGGTGACCTTTGAGAGATCAATGACCTTTGTAAACCTTATTTATAGGTATTTATAAAATTTACTCCAACTTGTTCACGATCCAAGTCTAAATGTTAGGTATTCATGCTATGAAAATACGTAATATTTCATATTTAACCTGTGGTGATCTTAAACTTTCCTTTTTTTCAATAGACCAGAAAGTAATATCTATGACGTTTTCAGGGACTTAGATTCCCCATCCCGACAGGACAGATAAGACTCTTTCCAGTCCTTTTCAAGTTCAGTCCCCTCCCATCCCAAATTCGTCTCCCTACTCAAATATTTACCCTCCCCCCCCCAGCATCGCCACGCCCCCTTATCCCACATCCTCCCTGTATTGTTCATTGGCCACGCCTCTTAAAAAGTTAAAATCCCTGGTACTGAAGCATGTCGTGTGCAAAATAAAGGTAGACGAAGAACACCAGCGCGGTTGAACGCCCACCATGATTTTCACTGGTACCTTGCATAGCAAAATCTTGAATAATATTCAAAGGGACCAGCGTGATCCACGAGTAAATCTTCCGATTAAATTTTCTTTCGTCCGAGTGCAATGGCAGACCTAAATAACGACGGAAATTCTGCCCCAGAGGTGGATCCAGCCGCCGAATTTCTTGCCAGAGAGCAAGATGAACTTGCAGGGTTGGAAGACGACAATTTTGTTAGCGGAGATCCGGCGCCGGCTTCGGAACCAGTCGGGGAGTCGGGTGGGTGAATCGGATTTTTGTGCACGGTGCAATGGGAAATGGGACATTTGGGGGCGAATTTAATCTAAGTGTTATTGTTAAAAATGAGTCATGATTGTCAACTCGCCCCACAATTTGCCTTGGCCTAAATTATCAATGGCAGTGTGATCAAATTTTAATTAAAAGAGTTCCCTTAAAATGAACACATGAAATAGAAATAATTATAAAATGACTCTTTGATTTAATGCTCATTTACGTCTGAAATAATATGCTCTTTTTCCCACCCATTTTTCATGTTTTTACAAATTTTGTCAGTATTTTTCAGTATTTTTTGTCCGGCATCAGATTATCAGAGATTGTGTTTTTCCCATTTTTGCCAAATCAAATATCTTGCATGCTGTTTTTATTTCTATATTCTTATTTTATGTGATTGTCAAAATAAAAGCTAGTTACAGAAAGGAAATGAATGAGCTGCATTTGAATTTGAAACCTCTCTGATAAGACTAGGGCTGCGCCTATGACTCAAATATCGTTTCTGTTTTCAAGAGAACAACAATTATATTCAGCCAGGTTGCATTGAAAAATTAATCCCGATTACTCCGTAATCTTTTAAAATTTTCCATTTTTGTCACTTGCAGGAGGATTGCTCGGTGATGACTTAGCAAGTTTTGAAGCTGACCCTATGATGGTAAGTTGCAGCACCGAATCTCCTGTAGCTTTGTCTATCAAGTTCAGTCACTGATGTTAAGTTAAAACCATAGCTTTCGTAGTGTCATGCTGCATGCGAAACAATGATTTGTTTTAATTTCATTTATACTCAGGACATTTTGTTTTGTTTTCCCAACAGGGTGAAGGTGACGGCGAAGCTCAGCTCAATGGTCCGTCAGACACTTACTCATCAATCTCAGCAGTAGACAGGCTCGCTAACGAACCAGAGAAGATCCGACTTTGGAGAGAAGAACAAATAGAGATGCTTCAAAAGAAAGGTCCGACATTATAACCAAGTGGTGTATTAAAATAGAAGCGCTGAAGTCACACGACAAATCAAATCCTATTATTGTTTAAAAAAATATAAGGTTTGAAAAATTAGTAAGTCAATTTCATTATTAATAAGCACTTTAACCAGGGGTGTGAGTGACCACTTATAAAAATAGCTGAAAATAGCTGAAAAAGGGTGTAAAGAAGCTGAACTTTGGAAATCTCCTATACTTTTGTACACAGCAAGTGAGGGAAAAAGCTGAAAAAAAAAGCTGAAATCCAAAACAAAAAAAAGCTGAAATCAGCTTTAAAGCTGAGATTTCACACCCCTGTTTAACTGTAATATATGCCATCTTGTTAATGAGGCAAAACAAACACTTGTTGCTGAGCACGCATGTCAATCCAAAACATATGCACTTCCAAGTCATGATGCGTTCATTCCAATATCACGTCTAGCAACGTATGTTCTTATTCCCCCGTGAACAAGATGGCGCATATTACAGTGAAAGTGCTTATTGGTCAAAGTGTGTATTTTCTCTAGTGGATTACATAACGATATCCCGACAGTATACAGCAGGCATTTTTTGTTGGAATTCTTGAACGGACATTCAGTTCCAGAAGCTGGATCTTGTATTCATGACTTAGGAGGCGCTTTTGTTGGATTCTGTTGAGACTTTGTTTTCAGAAGATGAGAAGGAAATATAAGGATGTTTTTTTTTTCATTTTTTTCAGATACTGAAGCAGAGCAGTTACAGAATGAGTGGAGGGAGATTGCTAAGAAGGAAATTGTGGAGTGGGCGGCGCGGCAAGCGGAACAGTTCACCAAGGCCCAGTCCTCCAACAGGTGGGTAGATGAGGCTTCATCTGAATTACGTGACTACGGCTGTCAGTAACACATGTGTCTATGGCAAGTGGCTGCTGCTGCTTCCCATAGGTGTGTGTGTAATTGCAAGCCATAGCCATAGCCAATATGGCATCGTAGTTGATTTCCTACGCAGTGATGTTCTGTTACAGTAAAAATGATAAGGGTATTAAACCCAACCCTCCAAAATATTGAAATTGTTAAGCTGTTAAGGATTTTTCAGGATTGGGGCAGGTAGACCCCAGCTATTACATTACTTTACTTGATCTTTGTTACAGCTAGAAAGTTGAAGTACAAATGCTGTTGCTTTTCTAGAAAATGGTGAATTTTGAAAGAATTAGGAAGATTCCTTGCATTTTCCATCGATCAAAGAAATGAAAGAATATTGTCTGCACAGTTGTAAACGTAAATGTGGCTTTGTGATCTGATGTTTAGCAGCATGTTTGACAGTATTTGAAATATAGAATTGTCAACCTTGGGGTGGAGGTTGCACTGACTGTGATGATTACCATTCCTTCTCCCCAGGGCTGCGGAAAAGGCATTCATTGATGAGCGCGACGAGGAAACCCCCGGTCAGGAATGGGAACGAATCGCCCGCCTCTGCGACTTCAACCCAAAGAACAACAAGAACTGCAAAGACGTCACGCGACTCCGGTCTATACTGCTCCATCTCAAACAGACAGGGATGGCCAAATAGGAACCACGCAAGAAACGGGGGGAACGTTTTAGTATCGTGAGTCATATATATATAGTAGTCACAATGAAAATCCATTTCTCATAACACTTCTCTTTTTTTACCCACCATTTTCTCATCAATCCATTTCAAAACACAATTATTTTTACCTGCGTTTCTAAATTAGTTGGGAAATATATTTTTTGCTTGGACGGAGGTTCCAACTTAAAAGTCTTTTTGGGACCACCTGTAGATGTTTTTTTTTTATCCTCTGTGAAAAAAAAATGAAAAATACAAATTTATGAAAGAATGCCATTACAGTGTTGTCAGTAGTAAGGAAATATTAAAAGCCAAAAGCAAAGTATGACATGCTTAAATATTTTGTTGCATGCGTGGATGATACAAATGATTGGATTGTCTTGGTGTGATTCCGTAACATTTCTTGAGCAGAAAGGATAACTTTGATATTTTTTTCTGGCAGATTTTGGTGAAGTTTTGTTGCACAGATTTTAGTGATGTTTTAATGTGTCCAATGCCAACAAATACACAAATATGCAGCTTTGAATATCAGTGCTAAAGTCATAGTAAAACAATATGCGTGTTGCTGTTGTGCTTTTGAGGTTTTGGAAGTTATTTTGTGGTAAATCGGGGATAGAGGAACATACATGATCCATCAATTTGTTGGTACACAAGTCCGTCTCATATTTGACAAGTTTTTCCTTTGTAGAATAGAAACATGCCATCCTGCCCCCCCCCCCGAAAAAATGCTTCATGTTATATGCCATTCCATGATATACATTAGACCAATATTATAAAAATGTAATCTTGTTGCGATTGTATTGTTTGTATTTGTTACTTGAAAACGAGAGTTTACTTTAGTGAAGGCAGTCAAAAAAGTGTGAGATTTGTGTCAAATTTAGCAGCAGGCGTACAGAATGTGGTGTATATTTAGTCGGAAGAATTGGAAGGAAATTTGAGTGATGTTTACAAAACTTGAAATTTGTAGAGTAGAATTGTACTTTTGTTGACAAATCGGCAAGTTGTTAGTGTTTGAAATTAACCCAGCAACATACAAATATCACCTATGGCCAATGAGAACTGTGTTGACTATTTGTTGTCAAAGGAGGGCGCTCTTTATATCCAATTGAGGATTTTGTCCTTGAGCTTAAAACAAAATTCATTCTCTTTTGCATTTAATGCGAAATATTTCTTTGGGGAAAAAGTCATGCAGATAATTGTTAATTTTTAGCCTCATGGAATGTTACTTGTTACCTCTGTATCTGATAGTAGTATTCATCCTAAATGTTTTCCCCATTGTAAGTTCGTTGGAAATGTTGCATTTTACCCCAACCAAGTGTTCATACATTTAATCGCTATAGACAAAGTAACGTTATGTTTTCTTACAGATTACATGCTGTGTTACAATTCGGTTGTGTAAATGAACACGTATTAGTTGACGACATCATGAAATTAATCACCAAATTAATCAGCAAATTCAAACAATTATTTATATGAATACATTTGAGTCACAAATCATTACAACTTGTGTTATATTCATCGTGTAATTTGTTGTCCCTATAAATCCCCGTATTTTGACTGGTTATCAAATTTTGTGATATGTATAACAATGTATGGATACATGTTTAGTATTAAATGCTCAATATATTCAAAGAAAAGTCTTAGAATTGTGTTTATCTTTATCTTTGCTTGCCTCTCGGTCTCCTTTCAGTTATAGACCTTATGTGTAGCGGCCATCTTAGAGGGCATAGTTTATTTAAAAGTCAGAAATGATGAATTCACAAAAGGTTCAGGCATGCATAGCACTGCAAAAACAAAGGCATTGACCTCTAAAATGGCTGCTACGCATAAGATCTATTGTCCAAACAGTTGTGATTTAGTCTCCTTAGTGGATTATTGGAATAATAGATACAAAATATAGGTGGGTACAAACTATTCTGATCATTTTAATAGTCTAAATATTTTAATTATTAGAAAAAATCTACAGATAATGAGGGCGCCCTGCAGAAATTACAGTGTAATTAAAACGCAACAGCCCAGAGGGCGCCCTGCATAAATAACTATTATTTGAAATGAAAAAAAAAACCTGTGCCAGAATGAAGCGCCCTAAATAATAATTCAGTTCGAAGGGAAAAAAAACATGAAATAACACAAATTTAAACAAATCCCCCATAGCTAGAGTGTGTCCCACATAAATACCGACGTTATTTTAAGGGGAAAAAAAAGAAATGGCGCTAGAGGGCGCCCTGCATCAATAAAAGCATAATTTGAAGAAAAAACAACGGCGCTAGAGGGCGCCCTGCATTAATAACAGTCTAATTTGAAAATAAAAAGCAATAGGGCCAGAGGGCGCCCTGCATAAATAATAACGAAATTTAAAAGTAACGGCGCCACCAGAGGGCGCCCATCACAAATTGAAAGGAAAAAAGCAGCGGCACAAGAGGGCGCCCTGCTTAAATAAATTTTTAAAAAGCAACAGCGTCAGAGGGCGCCCTCCACAACATGCCCTTGAAGAGCGCCCTCAATAGTTTGTTCATCGAAAGAAAAAGATGGCGACGTCCATGAGAAGAAAAAAAATGTTTTTGCCCCATTGAAATGTTGGTGGTTTTAACAAAACTGGAGGAAGTTTATTGAAAAAAGGTTACAATGGAGGAACTTGAAGATATTACACAATCATCTGAAGAACTTGAAACAAATCGGTCACCAATAGAGCTGCATCTTTGCAAAGGAAAAATACTTGTGTGGAATGCAGATGGTTTGTTAACTTTGTAATTGTATATTGTATTGGTGTGGTAAACGTGATCATCGATGAAAATGATAATCATTATGATCACCATGATCATTATATTATTGCTATACTTATTTCATTATTGGCCGTATACTATGTAAATGATTCCATTATTTGATCGCATTGATTTCGAGGATTTCACGTTCTTGTATTTTTTATTTGGATTTTCCTTTTTTAATTTTAGGGGAGGTGCTAAAGTTTAACTTATTAAACAAACAAACTCAACTACAGAAACAATGAGTGTATTTTAGATTAGGGCTAGGCTGCAAAATTTTAAGGATTAACCACTTGATGAACAAAACATTTAGCTACTGATGTGGAACTAAATTTATATTAGTTGCAATGTACCTTTCAATTTGAAACATTTTTATCAATTTCAGATGTGAAGTTGTTGAGAGAGACCCATCACATTGTCGGTGCCTTGGTTGGTTCGCTACCGCGGTCACCAAGACAGAATGCTCAGCTTGGGTTGCCTCTACAGCTCATGCCTGAAGAAGCAGCAGTGCTGATTGAATATGGTTAGTAAAGATTGGTGGCCTCAACAACAAATCTGTGTTTCATTGAACCTTCTGGATGTCTTGAAAAAGTGTAACTTAAGGTCACAAACTTAATTTCGGTCTTTTCTTTTGGCAGATGTTGCAAGTATGGTGAATATCAAAATTAAGACCCCGTCAGCGGCTGACGTTGTAACCTTCGAAGAGACAAGACAGAGGAGCTTCCATGAGCAGGTACAAGTTTTGTTTACAAACAAAGAATCAATTTGATGCTTTTTTTAACAGTTGTCAAATTGTGTCCAGCAACTAAAGGATTAATCATTGATTTCTCTGTTTTTTTTATAGCAAGCATTGTGGGATGCAATGAGTGCAAAAAAGAAACAAGACTTTGATAACATCATCGTTCTGGGAAGGACCACGAAGAAATATCGTCGGGCTGAGCGAGCCAGGAAAAAGAGAAGGGAAAAGGCTTCCGCTTCAGGTGAATCAGGGGGAGATGAAAGTGTGAGATGCACTCCTGATGCAGGAGTAATGCTTGATGAGGATGGTGAGAACAGTAAGAGACAGAGGATGGAAGATGATGTCACCATGGCAACAGTGGTAGACAGTGATGGGTCATCAACTACAAGTGTAGTCCGTTCTGAACAACTCAAGGATTCCTCTAATAAACATGATGAGGACAGCCCTGCCAGAACCCAAACATCCTTAAGTTGCATAGGGTCTTGTCAGTCATCTCTAGATGACTGTGGAAGAACTAGTGCAAGTGATGCTGATAAGAACAACCAAAGAGACACGATGAGTGTTAAACCACATCCACTGAAAGATGGACAACCAGAAATGAAGGCGTTACTTGAAACCAATTCAGGTGTGATTAACCACAGTCCTGTTACCCAATCTGAGCAGCATTCTAGCACCAGCTGTCCCCCGAGGGTTGTGCCAGACACTGACCCAGACGCAGTGATAGACAGAGGTGATGCAAAACCATCTCCAAACACAAATCCTGAACACAAATCTGATGATGTCGATGTTTTCAAGAAGCCTCATGATCCACAACCATGTACAGGCTACCTGGTTCATGTTGTAACAGGTAAGCAGTGCTCATTTACATAAGTATTCATTAATTATGTTAATGAACACATTTACATAATTATTCATATCACATTATGTTCTTGTTTTTCATAGCCTCACCAGCCACACCAAAGCATGAAGTGACTGAATGGGCGTACCCAAGAACACAGCAAGAGATACTGAAATACCGAGTCTTCCGAGACCTCTGGGAGACAGGCTACTACCTCACGTCCGGCTGCAAATTCGGCGGCGACTTTCTGGTTTACCCAGGTAATATAAAATGTGATCAGAAATATCACCTACAGTTGCACTATTCAAAAGTTCTCTAATTTTTTGAATGAGATTACTACATGCTGTGTTAAGTGTGAGGTTTGCAGTTTGCAAAAGTGACAAAGGAAAAGGCAACAATCTTGCTCGCATCTCAGAATTAATATTCTCCAATAGTTTTACAGCAAACCTTTCACCAATTACTTCGCCACCAAGTCAAAATCTTACCTCAAGTTAGTTAGCAGCATGAATACAAGCTAGTAGTTCTGTGAAAACTGCAACCACCTTCCTGCCACTGACAAAGCAATGTCTTCCATGGTGTGTAATGGGCACATGAAGTCCTGAGCACTCTTCAAAAATGTCATGGAGTAAATAGTGGAGAGCGCCCTCTATATTGAGGAAAAGTACTACTTCCTCATTCTTTTGACTTGACTTCTATCCATTTTTTTGACAGGAGACCCGTTCCTCTATCATTCCTATTTCATCGCTATCTGTGTGGCCCACGACAAGCCTCTATCCCCTCTGGAACTGATAACCTACGGCCGGCTCGGCACAAATGTCAAGAAAACAGTGATTTTGTGCTCTGTTGATGAGGAAGATCAGGTGGTTTATACATCACTGCAGTGGACTGGATTGAGCTGATTGTAAGAATCCATGATCCTGGGGGAGGGATGGGAGGGGTCTAGGATGGATGGGGGGGGGATGTCCAGAATTGGGATAGCTAGAATTAAATTGTTTTGCATATCAATTTCAGTTTGTGTGGAAATGTAAGTCCTTTCTGCAACAGTTTTATAAAGAGAAAAATCAAGTTTAAGATTGAAAAACTGGAAACATATCATTTTCTTTGTGTTCCCACTGTCCATTTTAAATGGACATTAGATCATGCAATAATAGAGACATGAAACTGTGACATGTTGGTTTTTCAGTTTTTCTTCCAAATCTTGTTGAGCAAAATGTACAGTATGAAAATATTCCAGCTGCTGTCAATCACAGATATACATCAAATTACATGTACATGTTAACACTTTACAAAGTAGCTAGTTTGTAAAATGTTTAGATTTAAATATTACAAAACAGGTGGGACAATTCAATATAAATTTAATGTAAAAGTGACATTTCAGAGTAGTGCTAAAGTTACAACTCTGCATTAGTTTAATATTGCCGTATGTCCGCTGGGTCGGTTTTGTCACACCAGGCTCTCCATACTTAAAAATTACCATTTGGTAAAAGTACATGTTAAGTTATGGCAGTTAGTTGTGGAATGTTGAAGGAAATTTTGTGACTCTTAGTTGTCCAGAATCCATGAAAAAAGATAATGAACAATGTCTAGTTTATATCAAAATACAGTTGTACCCTCAAGTTTGGTTGTTTCAAACTCTCTGAATAACATTTAAAGTTACACCCTGTTTTTGTTTTATTAAAAAGTTACAAAATCACTTATTTACATCTTGTCATTAAAACTGATCAAAAATGGATTATGTATTTCAGTTCAGCACCAAATTTAGCAAATCGCAGTCGACTCAATTACAAAAATATTTTCAAGAATTTCAAAATGGAGCATTGAGAAATACTCAAAATGATTCTCAAATTTTAGTACAGAATAAATATAAATTTACGAATATTAAAACTTATTTAACAATGTGAACTCGGATGTACTGCCAAGTCAAACATTTTATACACTTAATACCCGTCAAAACAGTTGCAACAAATGTGTATTTTTGGCCAGTTTGCTTTAATAAGTGGATGTCGGCATCATAGAAGACGATGACTGGTGATAATTAGCATGTCTGGTAGTGAAGATCTTAATCAGGCCAAAGTTAGTGACATTTTGAAATGACAAATTGTCAGCTGTCACCTAATGACGCGCATACCTGTTACCTCTCTCAATGTCCACAATAGAGGGCAGTCTTCAATCCCATCATGGGTGGCTCTCCAACCTCGCAAGCCTCCGCAGACTCCGCTTACTCTTGCCGCTCCCGACGCCGTTCCCTTTCCTCGCTGTGTTTTTCTCCCGAAGCACCGGACAGACGGAGCTCACGTGGAACTCACAGCAGCAGTTGGTACAGAAGTCGTAGCCGCAGCGCGTACACTGCCCTCGCTGGCCATTCATCAGTAAGTTCGCTGGTGACTGGCAGTCAGCTTTGGCACATTTGGTGAGCGATTCATCGGCTAAAAGAGATTCTGAAGCCTGCAAGGAAACAAAACAGAACATTTTCAAAGAATAAAAATAGTTTACATGTACTCTTGTAAGATGGTAACTTTTACAGTATATTTTTTCAAAGCGTGATAGTCTGGAAAATCGATTTGATCAATTTCTAAATCTGTTCTAAAGCCAACTACCTACCTCTCGGAACCTGTCGTGGTTGCTAGGTCTAGAAGCTGGCGTGCTTGAGGCTTGAGGTTCACCTAGTCTCTGAACCTCGCCAAGTGGGGTGGATGAACTCACTGTGGCTCGCTGAGAAGTCTGCAGCGGGTAATTCTCCTGTTGACAAAGAAAGCAATGAGTTGAAATTATTGTTGTACCCGTAGAGCCAGCCTATTGTTCTCTCACTGAGTGAGTGACTGACTCCTTGAGTCATCGACTGACTGACTCCCCCCGACTGAGTCAATGACTGACTGACTGAGTCATTGAGTGTAATTAAAATTCCTAATCAATTGACAAGGCAAGCATAGTACATGTATTGTTTAATATGTGCTTCGATCAATGCCTGTAGAACCTTGCTAATAACACTGCTTTGATGAGTTTCAACAACAGCTACAAAGTTCTCTGGGCTGGCAACAAGGCCAGGGTGATGTAAATCATGTGCCATTATATCCTTTCCCTCAGTAATTTTTGCTATTATACAAAATCACAGAAGAGGGATTAGTGGTAAGGCTTATTACATGGCCCTTCAATGAACTGCAATTAAGCAATCCAAGAAATGCTGATGTAAACAATGACAAATCGCCTATCCTCCGATGAGCAGTGTTGTAACTTTCAAGTCCATTACAAGTCATTCAGTCTCAAGTCAAGTCACAAGCTATTCAAATGAACTGTAGCAAAAGCATTCCTTTGTCATTGTTCATCCCGTTACTTGTGACTGGACCTATGAAAGGACTTGTGATGGATTCAAATGCCACACTGCAAATGAGTAGACCTGCTATTATCTGATGCACCCTCTTACTTACTTTATTCGGAGGTTTTTGTCAATTGGCTTTTTGCATTCACCAACCTGCGCATGTGTGGATTGTCCGGCTGACTGGCCAAAAAATACACTCAGAGAGAAGGACAATGAAACTAATGAAATTGTTAGATTGAAATTACCTTGACACGTCTTCTTGGTTTTGATTTCTGCTGAAGGAAGTGTCTCTTCCTCGAAGCGATTTCTTTTCTGCGTCCTGCAATACGTCGCCATTCTAGACACACACCGCTGAATCTGGAAGGAAATATCCAAGTACACAAAATTATTTAGAATTTTTTGGTCAAAATAACATTTTTTTAATTACAAGACAAGTTCAGTCAACGTTAAAGAAAATCAATTCCGAGCCAACATCAAAATAATTTGTACATACTTTTTTTTAAAGGATTAAGATATAAAACAATTATCTACTTGCACTTTGTAATTTTTTTTAATGGATTTTTGATAATCAATGGTTTACTTCTTCCTTTTTACGTTTTAGTAATTTTGTTTGTTGTACCATGGAGGAATAAAAACATTCCTCCATGGTTGTACTAGACTTTTTTTTATAACACACATGATTTCATCAACCAAAATGAAATATATTAGGAAATAAAAATAAACAATACAACATTCATCTGATCTCGGGTTAAAGTTGCTAATGTTTAATCTGTATCTTGTTGATCAGCAATTATACCTCACAATATCTTCATCACTGAACTCCGCCAAGATTTTATCCAACAACGCCGGTTCGTGATGCTCCAACTCGGTGACAATATCCATCGTCCCCCTCCCCACTTTACACGGTCGTTCAGCGAACATTCCTGGTGAGCTGTACCCAGAATCCTCGTCAGCCATTGCCCTGCTGTACATCAGACCAAGACTCTTGGCACCGCTTAATAATGGCGTTCCGTCAACTTCATCTCGAGGAACGATTCGCGTGAACTTCTTGGCAGCAGGTATGGACAGTTCTTCCGATGCTGTTCTAACTTTGAGACTTTTCTGGCTGGATATTTGACCGAAGACACCCATACTGTCATTCTTTCTTGTTGCAGGAACATGAGGAGTTTTGAAATCTTCGGTCACACTCTTGTTCTGATGATTAGTGTCTTCATCTTCACTCTTTGATTTTTGTGATCTTGAATTTGCTGGCGAAGAAATATCCAAATTTGGAGAAAAGTACCCATCATCTTGAACGCTTTTGGTGATTTTTATACAAGTCTCTTTCACCAAGCCAGAACGCTTAGAAAGGAGAACTGATTCGTCATCTCTTGTGGTCGTAAACTCAGGAAAATGTCTTGAAGTTGATGTTGAACAAACTCCAATTTCCCTATTCCTCCTTGGACAATGCATTGGAATACTGCTGCTGGACCCAACATTGTCATCATTTCTGCTGGCTTGGTCGGCACAAAGCATGGAAGAGGATAAACAATATCTTATGGGCTTTTCTGCCTTCAAAATGGAACGATCCTCAGCCATTTTCGCCGAGATAAACAAGTGTAGTGTGTCACTCAGTTTGGAGAGAAAACTCGGCAGCAAAATGTACAGTAAGCAGTCAGTGTTGTTTATTGAACTCTAAACATGCAAACAAAATCTCAGATTTTTGGCAGAAAAGGGCTCTAATTTAGTCCCTTGGTCCGTGTGTAAATCGACGATTAACCATAATTTCACTTGGCATTAGATCGGCGTCTTGATTATGCTTTGATTTTGAGAAAATCGGAAAAAATCGAAGATCGTCTCAACTGCGAGCTGCAACTTTTCATTTCAGAATTCGCGCGGGATGACGTTTTCCCATCATCCTTTGCGAGAGACGCGCTGTTAATTTGGTCTTGCTCCCAGAATCAATCACGTGTTTTATCATATGGAAAATACAACTGACTACTCAGCGTTGAAATCCATGTGTTTTTGTGCGATCGTCCAGCGAAAAGGTTGGCCAGTTTAGATACATTTGTTTTCATCTTTTCTGTGTCTGATTTTTGAAAGATGTTCTCTTAAATATAATTTCCACCAAACTGTTATTTTCTTGTCACCTTATGTGAAAAATAGGGCCCGCTGTTGGCCTTTTAAAACCATATCCCTTGCTTTGTGTCTGTACGTTATGTAGTTTGTATGCGTAGGAACGTCCATTCCCGACACTATCAACATTGTTCGTTAGAGGGCGCTGTTTTTTCCTCGTATAAAAAGTTTGACACAGTGTGACAGCAACGTAACTCTTAACCAATCCCAAGGCCAGAATTAAACATTTTAAATGATCCTATACTTTGTCTAGCCCCATAAATGTGGCCTATTTACTGGACTGCCTCCGTAAACATAGGCCACACATCCACATGTACAAAAACGTGTCGCACTTTGCCAAATTTTGATTTTCACATTTAGGTCAGATGTCTAATTTATGTGAAATTTCATGTTGAAATTTTGATACGCAAACGTGTGCAAATGTATCTGGAATTTCACGAAAATGGACATCTGCAAAAGCCTACAAACTAAGCCTAAATGAAAATCCAGTAAATAGGTAGCATTATTACATGATTTTTAATTTTTTGTTAAATATGGCCAAACTATACATCAAATTAAAGCTCTCGATGGGAAAAATCCAATGGTGCAAACAACATTGTCATAGGTGCTTCCGTTCAGAAGTTATGTCCTCCCAAAGACACCATACTCCTGGAACTCTTCTGGTCGTCATTCGAGTTAATGTATTAGTTAACTTAGAACCAACCATACTATTCAGTTTTGGTTCAAATATAGTCAAACTATACATCAAATTAAAGCTTTCGATGAGAGAAATTCAATGGTGCAAACGTCATTGTCATAGGTGCTTCCGTTCAGAAGTTATGTCTTCCGAAACACACCATTATTACTCGTGAAACTATTCTGATTGTGTGTGTGTTTTTATTTCTGTAACCAGGGTGGAGCAGCACCTACTGAGGAGAAAGTGATGCCTCCAGATATTCCCTTTATATCAGCATTTAGCATCCCAATTCCTATGACCCCCCCCCCCTGCTTTTTCTGCATAAGATGGAAGATGAATTTATAATGTAACCTTATTGATCTTCAATGATTAGGTCTCGTTTTTGAAGATCTTCCTGCAGCTTGTGCTGGAGATCCACTCATGACCTTTTGTGATGAAGCATGAATCCAGAAAGACTAATTTATGTGTAAAATAAACAGGGAATATTGACACACCTTTTAAGACATTTTCCTTTCCTCTAACAATTGAAAAAAAAAGAGAAAAAATCTGCCTCCACCAGAATTATGTCTCACTGCACACTTACCACCCCTCCCCCATCAAAGGTTACAAGTCAAGTTTTGGCAGCAAATGGAAATGCATTATTATTGCTGATGTAATTAAATTAATCCTTTAATCATGTTAATGATGATTTTTTTTATTATTATTAAATTAAAACAATAATTTTGAAAGCAACTGAAATACATTTGTTGGTCATGAATGGACGTTTGTACGAGTTTCATTCGTAAAAAACACTGAGTTACTGGTGCAAACATGACAGTGCATCATCATCAACTGCGTCAAGGGCTGGCCAAACATCAGCGCGGAGATTCGACATCATCGATGTCATTAAACTTTTTAACAAATACATTTCTACAGACCGCAATCACACGCAGGAATAAAATCTAGATATTCTTACTCAGAAAGGAACAAGGAATCTTGTGATATAGGTTTACAGGAATCCCCCCCATGTTCTGTATATCTAAATTGTGAAAAAAAGTGGCAAATTTGATCAAAATTTGGCAAAACTTGGCAAAAATTACCGTAAAACCTTATTTCTTGACCATTTGAAACGAAACAAAAAGCATCAGCAGATTGTCCTATCCTATCTGGTCAATAGATGGCAGTATTTATTGATTTGGAAGTCAAGAGAGGGCGGTATTAATCAAAAACGGTAACCCATTTTCGAGGCATGAAAATGCCAAACTTGGTGTCAAAATGGCCGCGCTCAAGACGGCCGTCCTGAAAATCACGCTCTGAAACTTCTGATTTTGGACAAATTGAGGTATGCTTTTCCCGATCTATTGCCATTTTGTAAAAGAAGACATATTTCTTGACATGTAGGAGTGATTTGAAGCTGAAATAGCTTGATGGGACAAAGTAACATTCATTTGAAAAACTTCAGTTTTGTGTGTCACCAGAATAGGAAATGTCAATATCGCGGTACCTCTAACATTGCTAAAATAGGCCACATTTATGGGAGTGTCACTCCTGTTCTGCACTTCAGGGAAAGCCTAGGCTTACAATTAATTACAGGTTTGAAAGATTTCATATTACATTGTTTAAACTGAATTTAAATTACATGTTATTCCAATTTTCCATTTCAGAAAAATCCTTTTTTTTTCTGTTGCCATGGAAACGCCTAATCCCAAGGAAGGTGGTGCACCTGCAGTCAAGCAAATTATGGTCTACATTTGTGGAGGTGAGGTTGTCAATGTCATGGTTATCATTTTAAATTTGTAAGATTTCACTAAGATTAGAATTCCAAAGTTTACCTAAAACTGTTTCAAAAACTAATTGTCATTGATTCTGACTGGCTGTGTGTCTCTTTCACTGAATTTGTTGTTCGCTATATTTTCTCTTTGCAGAATGTCATCATGAGAATGAAATCCGAGCTCGTGATCCCATCCGCTGTAGGGAGTGTGGCTATCGCATCATGTACAAGAAGAGAACCAAACGAAGTATCCTTTTTATCAAATGGCTACTCTGGCAAGAAATCTGTTGTAAACAGAATTATTTTTCTTCATGCCATTTTGTTTTATGCTGTTCTTCCTGCTGACTGTTGAAATTTTATGAACTCCCAAAAAACCAAAAACGTTTAATGAGAAATTTCAAGTGAAAAACAAAATCAAAAGCCGTTTCCTTAACAGAAATATCACAGTGGTTGTATTTGATGCAAGGTGACCGATGCTGCAGGATGCCAGTTACAAGGCAGGCTACCAGTGAATCTCAACCCTGCCTGCTGTATAACTAATTATCTTCACACGTTTATTCCCGGAGAAGCTTAACACCGATATGCCTGTCACTGTGGACATTTGTACCGACTTAAGAGACTTGTAACGTTTGGCTCAGGACAGATGGCATTGTCCAAAATGTCATAAGAGAGATCGCGGTACTGAGTAGTGATAATGTCAAAGTTGATGCTGCAATGCTGAAGTTTTCCATCAACCTACATATAGTTCTATTTATGTAAATATTTTTTTCTGTACACACTATGCGAGTGGATATTTAAACTGCTCCGAGTAAATAGCATACACATGTAATGATCTGCTCCTTGTCTTATATACTTCAGTTGTTTTAAATAGACATGTTCAGCTAAGAACTTCTGCAAATCAGTCGATAAGTAACCTTTCTTTATTTGAAATTTAAAATTTCAGGAAAAAGATGCTCAAAACTGATGAGAAAATAATACCAAATGTTGCAGTTCTGCTGCAGTTGAAGCAATTTGCAAAAATAGATTGTGTATGTGTTGCACCTGAAGTTTGCATGAAGTACTAGGCGTTTTTATTGCATACTTTTTGTTTAACTTCTTGTAACTACTTTCAATAAAGATGAAACGTCATTCCATTAAGCAGTATGATGTTGTTAATACTTTTAATTTGTTAAACTTTTTCTTCGTTAAATGTACTGGTTATAATACTTTTATGCATACTTGCCTTCAGCCATGAGTTTGCCGAACTACAATTATGAAACTGTCATATACAGTGAACATATTCCGCCTTGACAAATAATTTCCATGAACGAGTGGTCAATTAAGGTAAATGGTGCATCAATGCTTGGACTGTATCACTTCATCAGTGCACAGATTATCGGACCCTAAATTGCTCAAGCCTCAAAATCAGGATTAAATTTGAATTAGGCACTTTTTGTTGTGTTTTATGCCTTTTTTTCATAGCCAAAGAATATCGACTGGTTTAATCAAATACCAGCCACAGCTGACGAAGGACAAATCAATTAAAGTCGCTTACCTGCCAGGAAAATTGGACAATCATTACTTATTAACCGGTTGCCATGGTAACGGCGGCCCTTAAATGTCTACCCAAAAGATTGATTCCTGCAGCATTTGAAGTGCCTGAGGGTATCGAGTGCCTTTTAAACTAGGTTTGATAAAATGAATTCTTAAACGAAGGACAAAAACAATTTAAAATCAATCCATCTTCTGAAGTCCGTTTAAAATCAATCCATCTTGTGAGGTTCCATTGATGTTGAAAGCACAACTCTGGGTTGTGTAAAGCAGAAAAGTTTCTTAAGTACAAAACGTTGCTCAGCTGTGAGTGAAATGCCTCTGGTGAAGTGCTCTGCAATCAAGGGATGACTTCCACTCTTTGTTGTAGCCATAGCAACAAAGGATGTGTTCCTAAGCGTGCAAGATGAGAGCCGTCTTGGAAGAAAACGCCTCGTACAGCAAAGAGAGCATTCATTCATCTACGTGACTTAACTGGGAATGCTAGTGTTGCACAACTGATAGAGCAAATCAAGTTGAAGCTTTCTAACTTGGAGAACATAAAAGACAGCTGAACTGCAACATTTTTATTGTGGGGAAACCTTCCTTCGGAATTTTCAAGAGTTAAAACTTATGGACATAATGGAGCCTGAAGAATCACTGCTCTTTCCGACATCTTCATTTAACGAAACAAATTTGACAAGTACGAGAATTGTAAACTTGATTGAGTCAAATTTACAAACACCTCTAGCTACAATCATTCTACGTACTGTGAGCATTGTATTCGCATTCGTTTTGATCGTCACAAGTAATTTTGTGAACTTGGTCGTCTTGCCTCGGACCAAGTGTTTCGGTGAGGTGACGCGGTTTCTACTTCGGTCTTTGGCGGTGGCAGATCTCCTGATTGGTGTTTGTATGGCTTTTAGCATTTGGCCGGCTATTACGGATAATTGGCCTTTTGGAGATGTAGTGTGTAAGATTATTGGTAGCTCGGGAAGTCTCTTGGCAACTGCATCGTCGCTGACTCTCATGTGCATCAGTGTGGATCGTTATTTGGCGGTGATGAAACCGCTACGGTACATCACTATCGTTACTGTCAAACGGGCTCGCTGTGCCGTCGCAGCGGTCTGGCTTGTGTGTTTCATCTACATCGCTTTTGTCGACACAGCAACCTGGCCGCCTCTTCAGAACATCACCTACGACCCCGTCCTCTGTAACTGCATCATGAAGTTTTTCGACGGCGAAGTGTTCCCGCAAGCGCTCGGTGCAGCTGCTGTATGTGTAGCTGTACCCAGCGTAGTCATCACCTTCGCCAATGTCAAACTTCTCATGGTCTCTATTCATCATGCCAAACGAATCGACGCCATTCCAGGAAATCGCAAAGATGGCCGACGTATACCGACCAGAGAACTCAAAGCTATCCGAACAACGCTCGTCATCACTGGAATCTATTACATCGCTTGGACACCGTTCCTAGTGACCCAGATATACACAGCTGTTTCTTCAGTTGCCCCAGCAGACTGGCTTCACTTTTCATCCGGTTATCTCGTCCTGAGCAACAGTTGGTGGAACGTCTTCATTTACTCCTTTGTGAATAAGAACTTCAGGAAGACACTCGTGGACTTGTTCACCAGAAACTGTGGCCATTGTAAGACGAGTAACAAGAAGCAAAGTCACAGCAGCGTTGCGTCCAATTGCAGAGTACAATTTGAAGACGCCAACTCGACTCAACTCTCTTGAACAAAACGTTTATCGCGAGAACCTCAAATCAACTTGTGGAACTATAGACAAGTACTTTGCATGAGTTGCCGATGTAAAATAACAAATCTGACTAACTTAAGACAATTTTTTTATGCTAGGTAGCCTCTTGAACTGTAGCATCATTTAGACTTAACATCATACCAAGGAAATCCAGCGCTCCAGTCCAGGGATAATATTATTGGAAAGAAAGTTATTTATGCAAACTGAACCACCATCAGGAACTCAAAGCTGTAGTTGGAGCTGAAATCAACCCATGGACCTCTGGAAAATATTCTGGTTGGGTATATATGTACTGCTCGCCTCTTTTGGGGATGTGAACAAGCAAATGTACACCGCTGGGAGACGGCACTCATTTTTGTGGTGGTGTACTCAACAACATAAAAAGAAAAGACTGAACAGTGTCAACAGTTTAAAATTTGTGATCAGCATTTTCTTAATACTGCTCTCATAATTTCAACGCAAAGAAACAAACAACAGGAATATTCACAAGAAGTGAATGTATAAGCTCAACAAGTAGTACTTAGCTGTTGAAAAAAAAAAAAAATGTACGTGGAAACACGGGGAAATGTTTACCACATTGCCAGTGTGAGTGATACATCATTTTTTTTCTTACAAAAATCAATTCAATTTTGGCAAGCAGTGTCAAAAAAACGTGCTTATAGTTTCATGTTTGAAACAAATTGCTACAAAATTCCTACACTTCTACGGATACTGAATTCATCATATTCTCTACTCAAATTATTTAAGGATAAAAATTCTTAATGTGGACGTTTGTGTCAAGACATTTCAGCCAGGCGCACATGAACTATGCATCGATGGACACAATTTCTGTAATAATACAAACATTTTGTAATAATATTACAAAATTCTGTAACAGAAATATGTTACACAAAACTAACACACAACCTGTTGAAAGTTGAAGGTACAAGGCTTTTCACAATAAAGCAAGGACGCATAATTTGTAAATTCCTGCAATTTTCAAAAGAAAGACTCCTTTTAAATACACTTGTTTTTTCTGACTTATACATCCTGGGCAAATTGTTTCAAAATAACAACAAAAGTTTTTACAACAACTTATCAAATCCTCTGCTGTTTGAAAGGATTAGAAAATTGTATCATATCACATCAAAACTTCTCTCCTTTACTTTTTGCTTTTCTTACAAGAAGTTACTACATATTTACCCGATGTTAACCTCTACACTAAAATTGTGTTTTGCAAACCCTTCACCAAAACCAAACCAGAAAAGAGCCAACAGAAATTTGTACACATCCGAAATCACAATTTCATCTCAAAACATTCAGGGACCACTTCAGAAAAGTAGCCTTTAAACTTAAAAAAAATCTTGAGAACGAAATCATGTGTTATTATGTTCATAAATCAAAAAACTTGTTCCTTCATCAATATTTTTGTACAAAAGTTTAAAACTTTGCCAAAAAGCTACCCAGTGCAAATACACATAAATCAACATTTAATCTGACTGTCACACATTTTGATTCTTTTTTTTTTGTTGAAAAAATTATGAAACAAAAGAGAAAAACGTAGTGATTGATTTTCAACCTTGCCCTGATCGTTGAAGACTCACTACATTCTGAGCAATTACAAAAAGGCTGCGGCATCACGCGATGGTTTACTTCTCGCGTCTAAAAACAGAGGGGAAAAAGAAACAAAAGATTTGAAGTTTGGTCAGTTGTTGTTTTTGAAATGGCAAAGATATAAACAAGCACAGGTTTTGGAATGGAATTGGCTTAGTTAATAGTGTTAGTTGTACCTTAGCATGTTGGCACACTCCACATAAAACAAGTGGGTAACGCCGACAATGGGTAAGGAATTTGATGTCCAACGTCATGGAAAGGATTCACATCATAGCGTTAAGCTCTGTGTCTTATGGTATACGTTGGGTGTAGGGGGTGTCGGTGTAGGGGTAAAGTTGATGGGGTTGGGGACTGGGGTTGGGGATGGGGGTAGGGCGGGCGAAGGGGGGAGTAGTTGGTAAAGGGTAAGAGGGACTGTCCATGAAAAGGAATTCATGTCACAGTGACAGGTTCCACATGTAATGTCAAACGGTAATGTTCAAAGTTGGGCGACGGGGGTAGTTGCAAGTTTTGGGACTGTTGGAGGACTGTCAAAAGATGAAATTGGGGGTCGAAAGGAGGGGGGGGGCTGGGGCAGGGAGGTGAAAGATGGCTTACTTCTTTTGTGCAATGCTGCTAAGCAATCGGTTCCCAGTCAAGAAGGTGAAGATGCCAAGGAGGCCTAGGTACTGGAGAGTCTGGAACATGTTGAGATACACCCAGTAGCAGTAGAACAAGCCCAGGATACCTGCAAGAACAAACGAAGAAAGTTATTCTTCCATGTTTTTTTTGGGGGGGGGGCCTTCATACTTCTCGTGAATGCACAGCGAATTTGAAATCTGGAAATCTCAGAAGTTTTTACTGTTGAAATGTTGAAATGTTTGAGTTGAAATGTTTTCAGTTTTTGCAACTTAGAAGCGCGAAACTTGCTGTGACAAATCGCATTTGCGCCGAGTATGAAACGGCTTTAAGTTTGGCTGCAGCACCTTATTTGCCTAAACTAAAAATGTTCTCAAATAATGTTCCAAGTGAACAGTATTGCGGAAAGAGCTTACCTGCGAGACCGAGATGAAAGCCGATGGCACCGATGGAGAATGTAAAACCCTTCATGTTAGCGCCAAGCTTCAACCACTAAAAACAACAACGGAATTCACAAATACAACTTTTATAGTAATAGCAATAAGTCCCAAACAATATCCACAAATGACAAAACCAAAAGTAAAGACATTCATGCCTATTTTACAATCTTTCAAAAAAATGACCAAAATCTTCAATTCTGCAGTAATGTCGCAAATTGTAGTTTGTATTCGACAAAGTAGCCTTTGCTACCAATCTCATAACAATTTACTTTTTTCAAATTAGGTTTTGCCCTTCACCGACGTTTTTAAACACTGTATAACACTGAATAATATCACCCCGGCGCAAAAATTCCATCTTATAATTTACTTTTTGCCATTCAAACTTTCTTTCCAACCTAACCACAATTACTTAAAATGGAAAATGGAAGTACAAAATTGTGCCATCAAGTTGCAATTTTGAATCTTGACAAGTTTAGGTACCTTTACCAAAAAAAATTCTGAGGGAAAGTTTTTGAAAGCTTACCAGAATGACGAGCAGCAGCAGAGGAACAAGGCACAGTGCAGTGAAGGTAGTAGACACCGCGGTGGGAGGGCGTTTCTCAGGAACACGGAACATGTGCTTGATCTCTGGCAGCTCGGCATAGCGGGCCTGGGGTGCTGGCTTGGTGTCCTCCTGTTCAGGGAACTTCAAGGTGACGTCAGCCTAGGAAAGAGAACAAAAATTAGGCATTGATGGTGCAAGAAACTAGGAAAACTGGAAGGTGTATCAAACAGCCCACTGATTGCTAACCTTTGTTAAAAATTAGTGCGGTGCAACTCTTGTATGCCAAACAGGTGTAACATTTAACAGGTTCCCAGCAATTTATGAAAAAAAATAATTTCCCCGAGTTTTCCATGGGAAATTTTCAAAATTCTATCAGAAATATTTCCACTTTAACGAGGTTGCTGGGAAGTCAAGAGGTGGTGTAGCACAGCCAGTTGTCATTGTCTGGAGAGGTGTGTGATATTCACACTTCATAAACACTGAAAAGCCACCATAGCCAGTCAGTCAATGGACACAACATGGACACATGACACAAGACGCACATACGCCAAACTGGCGAAAACTTTTCCCTTCTGGGTCACTATCAAATTCCCCGATTTTTGGACTTTGTCCCAAATTCTTTAAGTTTCGCTGACGGGAAAATAGAAACTCATTTTCAAGGTTTTCCCTGATTTCAGAGGTTGATTTTTCTGATGATTGCTCTTACCAAGTTCCAGGAGAAAGGATTCATGATGATGGCATCTCCAATGATCAGGTCCAGGGTGTATTTGCCGGATTGCTGGTTGAAGTACTCGCGGCCGCTCTCGGCGACGTCAAGATTGAACTTGTACATCAAGGACGCGTCGCCTTCAGCTGTGAAGATGACCTCCTGTTTGGTCTTGATGTTGGACAGACGGACAAAAGCCTACGGGATTCAAGGGAAAAGGGCAGGAAATTGGTTTAAATTGCTCCATTAGTGACTGTTAAAGGTCAATGGAAATCATCTCTTCAATGTCAAATGTTATTTGCAGAGCAAACGCAATGTTTTGAAATGGAAAGAACCCGAATGCTCCAAGTTCCTTTCAAAATTTATCAGGTTTTGCAGGATTTTGAGGGATTAAAGAAAGTAGGGCCCAGTCATTCGTACTTTACATCACCCCTGTTTAAAGATAGATCGAAATTGTGCAGTAAGGTATGGTACACACTATCATGGGGATTTTCGCCATAAATGAAGATTTGTGTAGCGCAAACTGTCCCACAATGCAGTGCAACATAACCCTGCACTGCACATGTCCAATCTAGTCAGTCTGTTAAAGGGGCTATGGGCATTGATCCCCTTGATCAAAAGAATGTATCATAGGGTTCATTTGAAACTGAAACCATCTGATTAACTATAGGATCCTCGTACCTGATGGACAGACAGCGGTTGTCCAGCCTTGTCCTTCAGGTTGAACTTGAGGACCACGCTCTGGTGATGGTCAGCCTCCAGACCCTTGTCCACTTTTCTTGGGTGAACGACCCTGGACAAGGAAACACAAATAAACAGAGAATCAGATGACCTTGCACCTCCTTGCCAGAAAGTTAGAGTAGTAATTGAGAATAGTTTGTCAACAGTCTGTCATAAAGCCATCACATGCCATCTCATCACAAGTCAAGTCACAAGCTATTCATATGAGCAGTGACAAAGGCATTCCTTAGTTCTGGCTCATCTCCGGTGACTTGTTACTTGCGACCAGACTTGTGATGTACTTGAGATCTGCTACGAGTACCTGGACTACCACCCTGACTAACACTCACTTGACAGTCTTGGCGGTGATCGACTGATCCTTGTCAATGATCGAGATCTCCATGTTATCCACGGTGACCTCCGTTGTGACCTTGACGAGAATAGCGCCCTCATTCAGACCAATCAGGGCAGGGTTGGGTGCGGAGGTCTTGGCCTTGAGGGAGACGGAGTAGAACGCAGGGGCTGGCTTGGACTCCATCAGGTTCAGCTGGTACTCCGTCCTGCAGCCCAATGAATAATAATCAAAAGACAGGATACCAGTTATACTTTTACAAGTGAATTGTAGAAACATATTGCCAACAAAGAACAAAATCCGATGTTTTTTAAAAAGATCTGGGAAAGTTGTAAAGTTGGGAAAAGTAATCAACCTCGCTTGGTTATCATAAGTAAATCATACAGCGCCAACCAAAAAGAGAAATAAGACATACAAATTTATTATTATTTTTTAATCTGAGAAGAGAGATTTATTTACGGGTTCTTGGTGCCCTCAAAGGCCAGGTCTTTAGCGATGGCTTTCCCGCCGTCTTTCGGTGTTACAGAGGACGCCTCAACAGTCAGCTTGCCGACACTGCCTGACATCAGGTTGGAGACTTCCACCTTCAAAGAGAACGGATCAAGGAAAACAGACTTAAAACCAGTTGGTGAAGCTTTAAAAAAATACTTGTAACTGGATTCATACAGTATTATCAAACGCTTCTAGTAAAAACCACTCCTTCCAAAAAACGTTTTGATTCACTGATCTAGGTTCCACATAATTCATTTACAACAAACTACAAAACCTGCTGTACCAGGAATGTTTTAGAAAACTTTTGTGTGCAGAGAAACAAGAATGATAAAAACTTTCAGTTTACTAACGTAGGTATGTACTTGACCAATACATATCACAAAGTCACTTGACTACAAGACACAACTGAGAAACAATTAATTACCTTGACATTTGGTGCATTGGTAGAGACAGCCATTGATCCCACTCTGGTGAAGGCAACAGGCACATGGAACTGGAAATAAAAAATGACAAGAAATATTTAGTGTACTTTCACTTTTTGTGTTGCACTACAGGTTTTTCTCATTTCGTTTAAATATAAAAACTGCACAAAATCACCAACATAAGCTGGGTCTATGTAGACCTTTATCATGCTGCCACCATTTCAGTCATGTTCCCTGTATCCAATAACAGCACTAAATGATAATCTTTTTTTTGTGCAAAAGCGAACCAGACTATTTTTCCTTCAAGCCTCGCTTAAGTTACAATGATTTGAATGGGGAAAAACTCAAAGTAGCTGGGTAAATGGAAACATGGCTTAAGGCTGTGTCCGTATTATTATAACACATGTGTCTATGGGAAGCGGATTCAGCTGCTTCCATACGCGCATAGCCATAGCCTTACCTTGTTACTAGCCAGAGCCTTGACTCCAACAACAACGCTGTAGGCATTGGCAGCTGTCTGTGTTGACTTACGGCTCAGGACAAAGTTACCCAGCAACACAGCTTGATCCTGTCAAAGTTAGAAGAGATCCAATGCTGTCAAACATCCAATCAATCAAATCAAATACAATCAAATCAAATCAACTCATATTTTATCAAATGCAATCAAATAATATCAAATCAAATCAAATGCAATCAAATCAAATCAAGCGCAATCAATTCAAATCAAATACAATCAATTCAAATCAAATACAATCAAATCAAATACAATCAAATCAAATCAAATGCAATCAAATCATATAACAAATCAAATCAAATGCAATCAAACCAAATGCAATCAAATGCAATCAAATCATATCATATCAAATCACATACCATCAATAGCAATCAAATGCAATCAAATCAAATGCAATCAAATTGAAATGAATCCAATCCAATCCAATCCAATCCAATCCAACCAAATCAAATCAAATCCAGTCAAGTCATATCAAATCAAATCACATCAAAACAAGCCATATCAAATCAACATGACATGGTAGGTTGTGTCTGTTTATGCTCCTATAAGAGATCATTCTTACCTCAGTAATGAGTGGTTTCTTATTGACTTTTGCAGCCAGCTTGTAAGCTCCATCCAAAAATAGACCACTCTGGAATAAGGTATCAAACTGCGGAGGAAATGATAACATAGTATCTTTACAATTCAAAGAAATGTTCAGGAAAAAAATCAATAACAATCCAGCTACATGTAGTGCCCAAATGTGCACTAAAACAATTATGATTTTGCAAAAACTGTTTTTTCTAAGCTTGACTTAAATTTGAGAGTAACGAGAATAAAAGAATGTGAAGATAATCAACATGTTCAGAGGGATCGTCTAAGAAAACAAAAAAAATACTCCAAATGTAGGTTGGAAAAATAACTTGGTAATTAAGATGTGTTCTGTTCCTTTTACAAAAAAAATTACACAGCAATATTAATACCTGCAAATATTTTTCATCTATTTCGTCTGCCTGGGCCACGATGTCTTCAATGAGATCAAAATATTTGTCCACGTTTGTGTCAGCGGGGAGCAGAGAAGCGATGTGCAAGGCGTAGCTTGAGCTGCAACAAAATGCAAAAACAACTGTTATTGACTAGACAAACTTGTACAGATTTCCAACTGACTCATCAGATGAGAAATCAGTTAATGTCTTGATGTCAAAGAGAAAGTGGATTTGAAGTGGCTTACCTCGTAACACCATCGTCTTTTTTAAGAGCCGAGTCCAACGATTTTAGGACATCTGCAGGGCTGACTGTGGAAAAAAAATATGTGTATTTTTTTTTTAATTTTAAAAACAAGCACCAATGAAAAACCTACACAGTTAAAAGCTGTTATAACGAAAACTATTTAAACAAACAACCACTAAGGGACATTTCTTATGGACCCCTTCATGTTCGTTACAGCCACGTTCTACTGTAATCTTTTTAAAGATATGCAAGTTTGAAAATATTATTTTTGTAAATTTCACATTCTTCAAATTTTTGTTCACAAACACGGCATTTTAACTTATTTCTAATTAAAGGGCAAGTATTGAAGTAACTTTTTTCATTGAAAACATCACAAAACATCACAACACATCACAACACATCACACCACGAAATGGTGTGATGTGGATATTTCTAAGTTTTTTTAGAAGCTTGAATCTGGCGAAAACACCAAAGTTACCTTCGTTCAAAAAAATTGTGGACTTACATTTCAGGCCAAGGGTGGTGAGGGCCGACACAGCGTAGAAGAGCGTTGCCATGTCAACGCTGTCATTGATGGCAGATGATAGGGACTGCTCGTTTACTGTTACCTGTGCGTTACAACGATCATACAAAAATTATTTCTCAAAAAGGTCCAGCTTCACTCTGTCAATTTAAAGATCAACATTCATTATTCAATACAAATTCATAAAAAAAAATTTTGTCAGAATTCAGATTCAAATTCTGTGTCTGAGAGAATATTGAAATGTTCTGGACATTGTAGTAAAGGTTAAAGCCCATACCATCATAAGATACAAGGAATACTGGTTGTGGTACCCGCTGCTATATTGTTTGAGCAAAGCCAGCCGACCCTGGCAAGCTCGGTGATCGAGTGGTAAGTACCTGCACTAGGAAGCAGGAGGTTGCAGGTTCGAGTCCCACCCGAGTTATTTGTGAATTTTTTCTCACATGCACTCCGACAACCCTGAGTATACAGTGTTTACAAAAATACATCAGTGATGGGCAAAACACAATATTGAAAGGTAGTGTATATTTTGCCGGAGGTAACGCCGGCAAACTAACGTTTACTAAAGGTTTGCCGGCGGCAATCCATATCAACAGAGGGCGCTGTACTCTTTAAGATAGGGCTGAATTATAACATGTATTGAATTCCCACCAAAGTTGTGTAGCACAGTCGGTGCAGTGGTTAAGCAACAGCTCTAGTGAGTGGGATGTCCCGAGTTCAAATCCTGACCCCGCCACAATTTTAAGTTTTTTTTTCCAATCCCCAAATAAATAAGCATATATTTCTTTTATTATTTTAATATGTCTCAAACATTTTATTGCAGAGTATTACTTTTTCTTTTTCAGATTTGTGGCTCTGGAGGATTTTTTTTAAAGGGAAATAAAGTCCGAAATTATAAAATGGTCTGATTCCCATCTTGTTAATACAAAAATATTACGATAATATTGGCATGGAGCCAGACTAAAATTTGTCACCGGAAAAAAAAAAAAAAAAGTACAAAAAAACAGTAACTGCGCATGTTCAGAGCATATCCGGCAAACTAACGTTTACTGAAGGTTTGCCGTCTCCGGCAAAATATCCACTGCCATATTGAAAATACGAGGAAATCTTAGGATGCAATGTTCGCTGTAATACTATTTTTACCTTGCAGTTTTCCAGAGCCTTTGCTGCAGTGGTAGCATGGTAGACGGACTCCACGTTATTAGGGTCCAACTTGGCCTTCAAGAACGTGCATGCTTCCTGCAAAATAGAACAATATTATCATTGTAGCAGCAGCAATGCTTCAAATTTTAAAGAAAGGTTTCCAACATTTCTTAATTAAGACTTTGATTGGGATTGAAATTTTTGAACCACAAACCTGTGCGTTAGGAATCGGCACACTGAACAGCTTCAGACCCAGGATGGAATAGTGGGCGTCGGCCAGGTCAGTGAAGGGGCGGGATGAGGCAAAGACCGCCTTAATCTTGGCCTGATCGTCCAACGACAGGATGGTGACTGGGCTGAGCGCCTGGCCCAAGACGGCACAGATCAGGAACACTAACAGAGTGGCACCTGGAGAGACAATGGTAGATAGGTAAGGGAACACAATGGGTAAAACGGCCACAAAATGAAAAATTCAAGTTTATCTTTGTTTCAAGATTGAAATAAAGTGAGGCATCTGTAACAGTTATTTTTTAAAGACAGATAGACCTTGATAACATATCAACCATGCTTAAATCAACCTTTTTTGTACCATGAATATCATGATCGCTTGAATGGTTTTACAAAAATATTACATTGTCTGAATTTCAGAATCACATATTCCGTAGTTTAGTTTTGAGACAGAATTTATAAAAGAGTTTCAAGTTTCACAGCTCGCTTCATGAACAAAAATTACAAAAAGTACTATAATGACTTGAATTTTGAAAGGGTGATTTGAGATTGAGATGGACAACACCGTATTGAAGTTGAACTTCAAGAGGAAAAACTGTTTTTAGCATTTGTTTGTCAACTATCAAATATCATGGCTTAATTTATTACTAAAAACAAAAAAATGCCAAAAAAATTAAATAGTGAAAGGGTTTTTTTAAGGTTAATTTCTTACTGCATTGTCCACTTTTACATGTCAAAGTTTAAATTAGAACACCAACCACAATTAAAAGCACAAATACAAGTAAAAACTTTAAATAGTGTAAAAACGCAAGTCCTAAAAATCACCGCCCATTCCCATTTCTAACCCCAATCAAAAACAAATGAAGCAAACCACACATGGTTGTGTGTGTATGAACGAGTCGGTTGCCAGACTTCCATTCAACTACATTACACGTGGCAAACGCTCCGTGCACACAAACGGACAAAATTGGGCCAACTTCCTCGTCAAAATGAGCTCCATTATGAGCTTTAACTATTCCCAAAAATAACTTGAAGCCAGCTAATCAATAAGATACGTCATGCTATTTTACACAATCTGAATATCGAGGTTTAATTATGTGGTAAAGTTTCGTTTTTTTCGTTACCTCGTTCCATGGTTGTTGCTTCTGTAGCCCGGGGACCAATCAGAAAAGGACGGGTGTTGTACATCATCCTGACAAGTGAGGGCGCTATTCATAATTTCCTTTCCCGCAAAAAAGGGAAAAATTGAGTGTTTCTCAATGCAGAAAAAAATAGCATCACTTTTTACCCCTCTATGGTAAAATGTAACTTAATTGTTTTGTTTTCGATGGACGTGGATAACTAGGCCGATATTTTTTGGAAATATCATTTTAAAATTAAGAAAAACAAAATTATGACGCTAAGCTCCTAATTAATTGGGCAGTTTCATTCGTATTTTGCAAAAAGTTTTTAGTATCAGTGGCGTACGTAGCACGGTCATTTTTATGGGGGGGGGGGGGGTTAAGAGGGCACTTGCACATCCGTGGTGAAATGTAGACAGGGTTTTTTTCCGGACACTTGACCTCCGTAAAATAAAAAAAGGGGGGGGGGGGTAACCATCTGTCGATGGGGGCGGTGTTCAAAACCAACGATTATGTGCGCGCACAAACGGGCCAATATATGGTGCTTTTCAGGGGGATAAATGTGCGAAATTCAGAAAAAGGCACCCAAAACGGCAGGTGCCACAAAAAAGGGCACCACTTCTTTTTAAAAAAGGGCACTTGTTCAGAAAAAAGGGCACTTAGAAAAAACCCACTCTTTATAAATTATTGAGGGGGTTAAGCCCGTTGAAAAAATGGGCATTTGAATGGAAAAGGCAGTCTTTACAAAATATGGGGGGGGGGGGGGGGGTTAACTACCCCCGGTGGCTACGCCTACGATGTCGGCTATTTCAAGTTTAGCAACTACTTTGTTTGCTGTTATATATCATTTACAGCCATTTTGACAATATGAAGTTATCAATTTTGACTCTCGTATTCCATTAAGGAATTTTGAAATTTTCTTTCTTTTATTTTCCCCCGCGTCGCTTTGTTAAAGCTCTTTTTTATGGGGGGGGGGGGGTGAGAAGAATCTGCTAAATCCCCTGTCGTCAAGCTAGTGGATTTCAGGATCAGAGAAAAGCTTAGCCCGATGACGTAAATTAATCCTGTCGTTGAACTCTTTGGCATCAGTGCAGTGAGGGCAGTTCCACATGCTAACGATGGCGGAATGCCGGGTTGACCTCTATCAAACTATGCATGCTGGCTCAACCAGATGACGATCTCTCTAGTCTCCCGACTCAGCATCAAGAGATGTGGCAGTGTATCCTTAGATGAAGCTCTCCGAAGCATTCGCAAGGTCATATCGCACTGTGGCGGAATGTACCGGCGTGATAATCTATTCTGACATTCTCAAATTGCATTCGAAATTATGTAGCGCGGGCAATGATCGCACGATGAACCATCAGTAAGATGGGTAGACTTGTACTAGTCACTTCTAGTGTATTGCCGTGCCCAGGTACGGGAAAATGTGCTGATGTATTATTTGTACTCTGCATGCATGATATGAGTGATACATTTTTACGAAAGGCTTGCACTTCGATGTGTCAGAGCCCTAAAACGTTTTTTTTGGAAAGTGTGGTCACTTTTATGAAGCGTAAGACAACAATGAAGTAATAATGCAGTCACTTCTTTTCCAAAAATCAACTTCTATAATATAATGGTAACCGGGATATTCGTCTCAAATGTAGCTTCTACGCAGCAAAACTGCATAATGATAAGCGAAACAAACTAAGACAAATGACAGATGCTGTTGCATTCCTAAGAAAACTGCCGGTTACTGCATTTTCATTTTCAAGGCAAATTAGTGTACCATGGCAAGACGAATAGACATGACATTAGGATGTACGCAAGACAGCCTTTAGTAACGTCAATTCGCAGTAATAATACCGTTGCGATGCCTACACGTCAGTGTTCAAGCGTTCCAACTATGCCATTCGCTTACACGCTACATAGAGCACAACCCATCGGGTCACGACCGCGTCCCTGGTACCACGCTGAATGACGTCACACGTATACATTACCGTGCGATTTCCACAGGTCACTGCCAACCAGTGAATGGCTGTGGTATTGGTTACTTGCGTTACTGTTCAAGATAGAAAATACAATCTTAATCCTACTTGGCACTTTGTGGTTATTAATTTTAACAAAAAAGGTAAGTGGACGAAAGATTGATCTTTCTTTTTTGCATTGAAGCACTCAAAATGTCTTTAATTACCTTTTCTACAGGCAACGAGGAATTGGGAAGGAATGTTACCATTATATATTTGCATGATAGGCTAGATGGTTCTTATATCAAAGCTGATACGCTGAATTGAATCAATCATTATTTTACTGGAGGGATAGTCTGGGGCCGGGGCTTATTGCATTCCAAGGAATTTTTAAATCATATGTCTGACTCAGAGGTTTCTCAGTAAATCATTTTGACAAATTTTGTTTTCTTCTTTGATAAGATAAAGACTTTATTTTCTTTTATTCAGTGAGGTAATAATTTCCGGAGAATTTTTTTTATCTTATGGAGCTGCATTAAATTGCTAAATAGGGCTATATTTAACCTTTAAAAAATGCGTTTGGTAGCATGCATGTTAGTTTTGTAGCATGCAAAGTCGGGGCATACGCAAACTAACTCATCCTTATTTCCATAATTTGTTTTAATTGTAGACAAGCCCAGACACCAACAGCAGGGTACGAGAATGGCTCACGCAGTCGCGCACCATGGGCTCTCGGCCGGCGCGGGTGGTAATTCCCATGGCAACAGAAGATCCATGCAGCACAACCGGAATTTCGAGGCTGTATTCGGCATGGGCAACTCGCGCCGGTCTGGTTCCCGTCCCCAGCTCCGCAGCCACTACTCCGGGATGGCCATGGGCGTTTGTTCTCCGGGCGTTTCATTGTCATCCGGTACACACAGCGACCAGACTCGTGAAGCATCGATGACGTGCACGCAGCTGATTGGTCTACGCGTGGTTTCCATCCTGTCCGCCATCACTGGCGTCGCCCTGATCTTTTTTGGCCTGTTTTTGATTCCTGGAACCAAGATTCTTGCATTGTGTATTCCTGGAGGGTTCCTGGTATTCGTAGCTTTGTTGATATTGTGCATTATGTACGTACACCACGGAAGATGCTGTACCAAGAACAGTGGCAGTGCGTCCTTGGGCGGACACCCCGTAGAGGGCGCCACCCAGCAGCCTGCTAGGGGGTCAACGGCGGAAGGCCCTGTAAACCTACGCGTGGATATACCACCGTCATCTGACGTCATGACATCGTACGGTCCTGATACGAGAATCGACCATCAACATTCATACAGTCCACCTCCTAAGTACCACCCAATGTGAGTGACAATGTCATGGGCATTGACATTGCTGATGATGAGCGATTCAGATATGATACCTAATCCCCTAATAATTACTAACACATTTAATTTGAATTAAACCTAGAGCGCCACCAAGCGACCAATTATTAAAATAGGAGTAGCGTAACGGTAACCATAACCGTTTCAACAACTTAATCTTTGTCCTCTTCTTTATTACTAAATTTTTGTTCAGGGGCAGGTGTGCATCTTTTCCCACGAGTGGAGGGAACATAGGACAACCACCCTCTACGCCCCCACCGCCTTACAACGAGATTACATAAAGTAGCAACAACTGTCATTGAACACGTTGAATGGTTCGACTCCCAGCTCAGTGGAGATGGTTTGTTGTGCGCAGCACTGCACCTCAGCAATAGAGGGCTCACTTCAGCCATCCCGCAAAATTGAGGTTTTCTTCAGACAGAATCTAGACACAGCAGCAGATCGAGAAAGTGAGCGGTTTTTTCTTCTGTCTCCCATACCAGCGGACGGACGTTTTGCATGTAAAGGTGCTTTTTCAATTGTTCCAAAAAATACAAGATTTTTACCAAAATCTTAAATACAGCCTTTTAAAGTTGCGAGTGATATCTATGCCCAACGCAAACAATGGTAGGGGCTCTTCGTATTCATTACGTGGAGACGTTTGCTTTCGTATAATATAAAATATTATTTATTCTGAACTAAAAGTATCAGCTGATGAAAGTTCATGAAACCTGCCGTTACAACCCCTAACACAGTTTAAATGGCTCGTTAATCATTGTAGACAACCGAGTCGTCATTTTGGCAAATTTCAACTAGAATTATCAAGCAATACCATTGTATTTTTGCGTACATCTTGTATTAAAGTGCAGATTTTGTAGATATGCATGTTGTATAAATTATACACAAAGAAAATAATACGCAGTCTTAATTGTATATTTTCAGCAATTCGTTATTACAAATTGTTTCTTCAAATCAAAGATCTGAATGTTTTGATAATAGACTGATGACCTGAAGTTGTAACATAACTGAAAGTCTGCAAAAAATGTAAGCAGCACTAATAGTGTATAGTATGTAAGTACTTTATACGTTGAGCATTTTGGGCAGGCCTGAACAATAATTAATTAATTAATTAATTAATCTATTTGTAAAAACCTTAACTGTACAGTATAATTGCGTTTGGATATAACCGATGTGCAGTGTTTCAGAGCAGAATGTTGAGCTGTTTGATATAATGTAAATTAGGTATAAATATCTAATGCAATTTCCGCCATGCATGCCCAGTCACGTGACAAGTATAAATACTTTTCATGCAACGAATAATATGTGCGACCTACTTGAGATTACTAACATAATTGATGAATATACTTAGTTTTATGTACATAATATCCATTTTTAGAACACTTGTGTCCAATGTCTTCAATATCATTGAATGGAATACGTACGCCCTTCAAAATTGAAGGGCCTTTAGGGAGACACATTTTGGTCTGTTGCCGGAGAAATATTTGTTTTATCGCTTTACACTTCAAGGTTCTATTTTCGAACATAGGTCGGCCAACTTGCTCGGGGAGCAAAGGTGAGATTGGAGATTACTTGATTAAGAGAGATTGCATATAGTCTCAAGTGCCACAGACCTGCGAGGAACGCCGTTGTGACAAATTGCAATTTTAATGGATGCGCCTTGCCGAAATATTTGCCGCGTTGCTTCGCAATTCGGTTCCGGAGCGGGAAAATGATAATAAATCTGGTCTGCTTAAGAGGCCGATTCTTGCGGGATTCGGCCGGGTGAAAGGGCACAAATCAAACAAAGTTGGTGGCTGGAAGCAGTTGATCAGATGTAATAAAATCGCAAGTAAATTTAATATAAACCAAACTCTTTCTTTGGTTGCTGTTCTAGATGGTTGGCTTGCATGGAAATACAATTATGCCTACATTAACACTACAAGCATAATACCCGAGACAGCTTACTCATTCCTATTGGTCGAGAGCCCGTTTGAACGGTTGATAACACCGGCTGGCTGCATGATTTTTAACACTTTCCCGGAGTCAAATGAAATTTTGGCTCCCATTAAATCTGATCCCTTTTGCCCCTTTATTGGTTGAGCGTTGAATATTTTCACTTATGCATGCGCAATACTACCATTGAGTCCGTATTTCTATTTCATATGCCTAAATTCACACTACACAACTAGGAAGGGTTTGCTTAAGACGTATTTTGGTAACTTGCACTCACATGTTTCTGTAACCCAGACGATCGACCGCTAAAACAGTCGTTACTTTGCTCCAGGTCATTTATTTGCAGAGAATTTTTGTTTATGTAAACCGCTATCGGAATAACGTGAAGGTGGCAACCTCGGATTGCGAAGTCAGGGGCCGTAGTATTTTATAAGTTAATGCGATCAGACATCATCGGTGCCGAGATTAAAGAGACAATTAAGTTCTGGCCTGTTTTCGTTTTCAGGTCAATTCGGCCGCAACTATCAGCGGCGCAAATTGTTTTGATAAATAGACCCTTTACTGCGAGTAGCCCATATAGAACGACTCTTGACTTAACCGAATGTGAATTTTAAAGTAAGACTTGATGGTTTGCATGGTGAATGAAGTTAGCAAATAAGTCTAAGTTGCGGTTGCACAAGGAATCTCTTTTGTGAGTTTTATGAGGTTCTGAAAAAACCGGTGGTGGAAACTACACATTTTGGACAGTATGCTCAGCCCGTCGACGGCGTTTTAAAGTAGACCCAGGCCTAATGAATAAAGTTAGCATAAATATTGTTACATGATGCTGTGCAAGTTAATCGATCAAGAGCATCAACAATTTTTCTGTTGCACGGTTTTTCTGGAACCGCCAATGTTCTTGAACCTACACCAAAACACGAGTTCTTGCGGCTAATCAAGAGAGACCGACCATGTCGTCAACTCGCGATCTAATCTAAGATCAACTTCTTACGACCAAAGTCTACCATTACCGGTAAATGTGAAAACAAACTGACTTTTTTTTATTTGTTATAAATTAACCCAGGCGCGTTGGAATCTAATTCGTGCCATTGTGAGATTAATTTCGAATCGGTGAAAGAGAAAAGAACTCTACAAAGCTGAAATAAGGGTGCGACATTATGATATCTCAATATAATTTGAGCTGCTTATTTAAAACAGATGTTTCTATCAGTGATGGTGTCATTATATAACTCGACTTTGGATCTTGTCCAAACACAGGATTATACACAATTCATTTCAGGCATAATTACCAACCAATGTGTGACGGCCCAGATGTGCCATTTACTACAAATTTACTGTCATCGATCGATAACAACCATTAAAGAAATGCAGAAAAGAATCATGATTAATTTATTTCAACTACTGGCAGTTCTAATGTAAACTTTCGATTTCCCTTCTTATCTGTATTCAGAATGCCAAAAACACGTGGGAGTTATCAAATAGATAACCATAATTTATTTACCTAAAGGTTCGATATTTACCGTTTGCATTTTAAGGCACGTCATTAGTACTTAAATTAGGATTACAAAACAAACTATTGAACCATTTAACAGGACCGAGGCGATGATACTTTCGTTTCATTTTTTTTTCTTTCTTTCTTTCTTGTGGACTGCAGTTTCTGGAAAAGGCTAACCCTATAAAACCCAACAACTTCATCGAATGATACCAACAAATACAAGTAGCAACAAATGAGGTCTAATCGTCGTTTGCCCGGCAGAAGGGCATGCGCATACGCCCTCATGTGCGAACGCGTAATCCACCAAAATGTTCCCAGCAAAAGGGCATATGCAGAAAACTGCCTCTATTTTCATGAAATTGAAATATTTCTGTCAGAAACTAATACATGTTTATTGTTCCAAAACTTATGATTCATACGTGTGACAAATGTCAAATTCGTACGATTTATATTACGCGTGGGAGAGCATTGGATTCATAATACGCGCGGGGGAACAATAGAACCTTTCAATGCGATTTTCTGAAAATGATTTTTGCATCAGAACGCTCATTTGCCCTTCTGTTTGGCACCTGACGTCTTATTTTTTTTTGCGACGTGCAAAGACGACACCACTGTCTATCTTTTTACTAGAAATAAATGTTCAAATGTTGTGGATCGTGTGACCACATTAATACAGTCAATCATGACAAATGGAGCGTTCATACAACACATGACTGGCTAAAGTTGACATAGTTGGCAAAAAATTAAACACCGTGCTTCTGATAAAATGCTTTTACCCGTCTTTGTTCAGTCACGGAGCTATTTGTTTTGAAACTGAACTAAAGCCTTCATTTCTGTCCTGGTTATTCACACTGGAGGGGAAAATATAATGGATAACCAGGAAAACTTGCCAATTGTTCGGAGCATTTTTTTTAAAGAGCCCATGCAGTTTCATTTTTATGCCACCCTTCAAAATGAACGTACCTTTGTGTCCCATTTAACCTTATTTCAATTTTCGCTTTGCCATTTTCAAGGGTATTTTGGTGCCTTTTTTGTTTTTATGCTGATGCCAATTTCCATATTTCCACGAGCAAAAGTGTGATGTCATTTCAGGCAGAAACCTCAATGTCACAGCTATTTTAGCACCAAAAGGTACCAGAATATCGGATATTTTGCTGTCGTTAATTTCCTTTTCTTTGGTGATTCGTTGATTTGTCAGTACACGACAATAAGCCAATGAGCTAATTCTTCTGACAAATGTACTATGAGCAAATGTTTGGGTTCACAATGTGAACAGAAAACCCCTAAACTGAACACGTGTATTCCTGAAATGACATCACAGCATCAGCTCCATCAGTTGTCCGGAAAAGTACGGACACATCTTTTTTATAATGTTTAAAGAAGTACAATTTTCATTAATATTAACCAAAAAGGGATGTCAAATAGTTTCCATACATTTAAGGAGAGTAGAAAGTTGAACAAAATGTGTTCCTAGGAACCCTTTAATGCTTTTACAAATAAATTTGCTATACACTAATTTCTTGCTACAGCATCTCCGCGGTTCTGGGCCCAGGTTCATGGGCATCGCGAGGGGGGGGGGGGGGGGGGCAAGGGGGCGCTTCCCCCTCCCTGGAAAAGCAAAAAAAAAACAACAAAAAAACGGAGAACAAAAGGGAGAAAAAAGAAAAAGAGCCGCGAAGTCATATTGCTGTTTATTTAAAGGGGGGGGGGAATGTCCCTGCCCACCCTCAAAATATTATAAACAAGAATATGCTGGAAAAGTACAGGGATTACGGAGGGAAAATGTGCTTTGCCCCCCATCTAGAAAAAATCCTGGCGACGCCCATGCCCAGGTTTAGCGACATTTTGGCATTATCAGTGGGGAAAAAAAGCTTAGGGGCGCTTCCCCCCTCCCCGAAAAAGCCAAAAAAAAAAAAAAAAAGAGCACAAAAGGGGGAAAAAAGGAAAAGAGGCGCGAAGTCATATTGCTGTTTATTTAAAGGGTGGGGGGGGGGGGGGAGGGCAAATGTCCCTGCCCACCCTCAAAATATGATAAATCAACAATAAAAATTATGCAAAAATGATTGTCTTTACGTACCCATTCGTCTGTGACTGGTTCTCGAAATGTATGCTTTCACACAAAAATTTCCTAAGAAATTGGGCCCAGGTCTATTATACATCATGCATGACCTTAGCACGTACTGCATCATTAGGAAACCTTGGGCATTTTATCACACAACCATCAGGGTCAATGTGTAATGCAGTTTTCGATTTTGGGCGCAAGAGATCGATTTACCTATTAACGCGTGACCATGGACGCGAGCAGGTTCGCGCCAGTAGTGCCGAAGTCTGAAACAAAAGCGGTATCGTTTGGGTGTGTATTACTTTGAAATCTAGCCCATAATGAGGCTCACATACTGGACTTCCTCCGAATTATATTGTAAGCGACGTTAGGGATCAAAGCTCGTGTGGGAAAAGTTGTGTTTAAGGAAATCGAAATCAGGACTATTTTTCCCACATATGGAAGATACTTACGTGGTTAATAACCAGGAAAAATGAATAAATTAAAGGTGATGACCCCTGACATTTGGGGAAAATGCAGCAGTAATTTTCGGGCAAACTCTGTGCAAATTACGCCTGAAAATTACAGCATGACTGTATTGACTGGACATCGAGAAATACAAATTTTTTCCTGGTTATTAACTGGGTAAGTTTCTACCATTTTTATGTAAAGTGAAGAAAAAAACAGTTCTTCTCCACTCACGTTTTTTTTTCTGCAAAACATCCAAAAAGTCTCCATTTTCGAATGTAATATTGTAAATGATCTAAGAGGTATTCAGCGAAATACTGAAGACAAAAATATTAACAAAATTCACGGAATGCCTGTACAAACGCAAGGCTTTCTGATAAAAAAGAATGGAAATCTGTCTGGTGTCAATCCTTCCAAAGTACCCTCTGATTCTGTTGTCACACTTTGACAAGGATTTTTTTTATTCGTCGTCATAATTCTATGTTTCTTTGTTTTTGGGAGAGGCAATGTGTTTTGAACACCTGTTAAAACCATCACTATTCTTTGTACCCTTTCCCATTTTGTATTTTCAATTTCTAACTATGCATGTCAATTCCAGAAACACCATTATTCAATGTACACCATACTTTCAAAAGTCGAGCATTTTTTTTGGCAACAAGGTTTTAAACCCCTTTCTACATTTAATAGTCACGGGTCAGATTTGACCCGGTTCTTCAGTTTTGACCCGACCTTTTCAGGCTCAAAATTGACACTATTCTGGGCCAAAATTTACACTTTCCTAGGTCAAAATTGAAACTTTGAGGGTCAAATATTGACACTCTCTGACTCATCTTCTGGGTCATTTTGATCCGGCAAGCTTGGCAAAAGTGTCATTTTGACCCAGGAAAGTGTCGGGTCAAAATAGAACCCGAATTCCGGGTCAATTCTGACCAGGGACTTTCTAGAGTGTAGCCATTACTTTACTTCATCCAGCTTCACCCATCTCATTTCATAAGTGGCGAGTCAGCATCACATTTTGTTTAAACGTCGGTGATTCTATGATCCTACTTGCTTCGATCTCATTGTTCCTGGATCTACCGTCCCTCCCCTTCCGAAAACAATTCTGGACTAATCGGATCCCCGACCGCCTGAACTTCACGTTCCTGATGGAGTAGATGACGATGTTCCAGTAACTGTTGGAAAGTAAGAGGATCTCTGAGATGAAAGTCGCTGCTGGGTGAGACGTGTGGCGAGTTACGCCCTCGTAGCAGATGACCACAGCAAACGGGATCCAGGACAGGGCCAAGACTGCTGTGATGATGAAGAAAGTAGTGGCTGTCTTGAGGTCCGATTTCTTGATGACATGCCGGTTTTGAGCACCTTCCAAGACGTTGATTTGCCGGGCGTGGCGCCTGGCGATTTGGTACAACCTAGCGTACAGCAAGAGCGTGATAAGGAACGGAACAATGCCGAAAACCCACGCCGCCATCACGCCGATACTGTCCTGTTCGTTGGGATCGTCTGGGTCCACAAAACAGGTGTGAAAATGCGGGTGGTAGACGGCCGAGCGGTTGGGCAGGAAGCAGTAGACGGCAGCAAAGGCAGCACCAAGCACCCAGACACTGCATAACACCACCCTCACCCTGGGGATGGTAACATAAGTCACGCTGCGTAACGGCCACACGATAGCTATAAACCTTTCCACGTTTACCACCACCACAAAGATACTACTCAGCGACAACAGGATAGTACTAGCAGCAACCGCCATACAAAACGTGTCACCGTACGGCCAGCGATCCGCAGCAGTAGCACCCGTAACCGGTATACAAATTAGAAAACCTATACCAGTATCTGTAGCAGTCAGAAACAACATACACAGTCGCGTTACCTCGTTGGTGTCTTTGCTTTTCAGAAGTACCAAAAAGCAGAGAATGTTGCCGACGATGACGAGAACGGTTGTTACGGTTAGGACCATTGTTTGTACGACGACGACCCAATCTTCGCGAAGGAAGACATCAGTTCCGTTTGTCGTGTCCAAAACGGTCTCCATGTCGCAAGGCAATATTTCCTGGTCGCAAGGCAATATTTCCTGGCCGCACGTAGTCAATGCAGGGACCTGTACCAAACGGCAAGTCTCGTGCACAGATCTCGGTCAAACAATTCTCCGTTTTTGTTTTGTGGTAATTGACAGTTCTTGTTACCTTTCAGATGTCCCACATAATCTGCAGCAGTAACGGCATTATATTCAACACGACATCTCCATGATACAGTTTACCAGTATACACAAGGATCCTACGACTTATGCCAATTGCAAATGACTAACTTGACGTCACGTAAAGGTTCTTGAACATTTCCAATAAGGACGACCGTGTAGTTTCCTTCACTGACTGACTGCAAGTCAAAGTAATGAAAATCCATCAGCATCCGTTCCCAAGCACCAGTTCCAAACGATGAATCTTAGTGTCATTTCTCAGTTTCATCATCAAAGCTACACCACAATTCGGACTCCTAAAAATAGATCGGACTTGAGAAGCCCTCCGATTGAGAGGTATAGATTCCTCCTAGAAAGCCCGACGTGACTAAATACTTCCTCCCCGAACAAAACGGCGGGAGAATTTTGCGACGCGGAAAATCCCTCACGGACACCGAACCCAATACGCGCGATCGTGATCACACCAGTCTAAATATCGACCCAACTCTAAAAACAAAATCCACAGCTGAGTCTGATGGAAAGTCCTTTCACCAATTAATTCGCGTGTGCTTTGCACAATGCCCCCTTCGAATCTGAAGTGTTCCCGCCGCAACATGCAATGAAGTCATTCACTGAGTTGCGTTCCAAACAATCCACGGTCGCCAACGCAACACACGTTGATGATCAGAGGCAAGAGAAGAACGGTCATTTTCAAGTTGTTTATTCTTCTCTTGGAATCCTCAAAAGGTAGAGAAGAGAACAGCGTGAAGTCCAAATTTCCGCTCTGTCATTCAAAGAGGAAAAAGCACTTCTGTGATGCATATTGATACAGAAAATGAAGCGAAGCCGCTGTGAAAATACGCGAGATGGTCGTTTTCGTATCATACATCACGGGTCACTGCATGACGTCACCTCGTTATGCGATGTTTTGTTTCTATAGGGTTTATGGTTCAGTGGTATATGGTATAATGAATTATGTATTAAGAGCCGACATGGTGAGCTCTTTTGAATCTACAAGCTTGACGACTGCATGTCAGAAAAGGCGCGTGCTGAAGAAAATTGAAAAGACAAACAAAAATACATTTTCCGGTTAGACTCTTGAATAATTTAGCATTTTAATGGCATAGGCCTAAAAGCTTGATATCAGCCGCCATTAAGGCACCACAAGGCGGATACAGTCAAGACTGGCATCACGCCTGCTTGATGAGCACCGTGCAAAATTAACTCCGACTCGAATAACTTTAGCGGTATCTGCGCTAATAACACAATACATCCTATGACGTCATATCGAACTCGCCGTTGGTGGCGTTCCATGAAAATTCGAATGATTTTGGCGTAACTTTTAACCTGTGCTCTGATGCATGCCGGGAAAATACTTAACACATGACGAACACAACTTGATCACGTGACGAACGTGCGCTCCGCAATCACGCATGCGCACAGATGTTTAGAAAATATTTACATTTTGTCGAGGACAGCAAAATGGACTAGTTAATGCATTTAATTAAAAAATAAAAGTTGTGGGAGTCTGGCAAGCAAAATTAATACGCATACTAGGGGAACGGTGGCATGATAATGTCAACATTATGAAGACAAGTTTTCGACAAACTCTAACGATTCAACGTAGAAAATGTAAATTGGAACATGCATGGACAGTAAAACACCACTTGAATCGATTGTTCATTTTTGCTTGACATATTCAGGACAATTTACAACCTGCTGGTTAAACAAAAACAGTCAACGTGTACGTATAACTGTCGATTTTCATGCATCAATGTCCACTAAAAATGGCCAATTTTTCAGCATAATGAAGCCGAAAGGCAGTCGCTTGCTCGGCAACTTTCATTATACATGTCAGCCTAGATGGAACGGGAGTAAAAAAGTAATGCAAATGATAAATGTATGGGCACTTTAATGGCTTGGTTTTTGGTGTTTTCGTTAGCACGACGTAAAAGGTAGAGGCAATTGTAGTTAATAATAAAACATGATCATGCATCAAACATCGTGCATGCATTCATCGCCATGGCAACCAATAATGATGGCATCATTTTTTTCTGAGGAAAAGAAAAATGTTTTGTTAAAAGAGTACCGTGCCGCAGGCAAATATCACCGGGGCCGGTATGAATTATCCACGGCATTGCTAATGGCTCGATTCACGGTGTACGCAATCGAGAAAACGGTTCGAGAAAACCGTCTGTTGTGGTAATTTATATCGAATTAACAGGAAACTTTTTACTTGTTCCCCTTTATGGCGAGGGGTGTAGGACCGGAGTTTCAAAATGGACTTTTAATTTGTGGTTTTTGAAGAAAATAATAAACACCGCGTATTTACACCTAATTGACCTTCATTTTTCATAAAAATGTTCGCCCGTTTATGCAACAATGGGCTGATCAATTTTTCATTGGCAACAGAAAAAAATATCTACCATGACACTGTTCATAATGTTCCGTCTGCTTTGAAGGTCGCCGTTGCCTTTTAAATTTTTTTTTTTTTATTGTACATTGACTTTGAACGGTTGCCAATATTAAAAAAATATCCTTCTTGATGTGGCCTTCCTTGGCACCCATTTTATATTCTATTATAAGCGCCAAAACAAATTTAGCGAGTTCAGACCTATGGAAGTTAGGCCAGTTTTCTCTAAAACTAATCTTATGCTGCGTGTGCAATGGCAAAAATACAGCACTTTGAAATATAAAAAAAAAGGCTTCTTGTTAATAATGGAGGGTCTAGGAAAAACATGTTTTGGATTGTTAACCTTATAAAAGAACAACGACAATGCGCACTTAGTTTTAAAACTTGAATGGAAATTGCAAAGAAGCTGTTTAAAGCGGCACAATCTGGACAGAACCGGTCAGTGTGGGAAAATTCAGACCAGTCAGCAAAACGTCAAGATTTTGTAGTCAATTCATCAAATTGTAACGAATTTATATCTCGTTAACTAAACCTCACTTTAGATTTTATTTCTGGACACTGAATTTACGCAGCTGTTTTATCCTCTGTCTTCCTTTTTGGCGGCAAAGGCAAAAACGCCATTGACTGAAACGTTGACACTTCGTTAAATGGTTCCGTAGAGATATCATCGACAAATATTGATTCAACTAAGCGGCGACGTTTATTGACACGGTGTGGTTCTTGCATTTAGCAAAATATTTATCTCCGTGGCTACGCATTATGCGCACTTTATCACTGCTGCGAAAACACTTTGAAGGTATTGGTTTCATTTTAGATATATGCACGACAACGAACCAATACTTGGTAAGAGTTTATAATGGTAAAATTGCTTCTTGCACGATGAAAATTGAGGAACAAGCAAGAAAATTGATGCTTGCAACGGGTGAACACGTGTAAAATGTGTCAAAATTTTGCCAAATTAATGAAATATATTGTGATATATTGGGATTGAAGTGATGACTGTGCAAGTGTACGGCACAGTCACCATGCAAGGCTATAAAAAAAAAACAATTTTTGTATCGTGCTCTGGACGCGCAAGAAGTAATTGATGCTTTCAACGGGTGAACACGTCTCAAAAGAAGTCCATATTTTCTCTTCTCCAAATTTATCACATTTCGGTGAGCGGGCAATGCACCGTTAAAATTGAGTGATGACTGTGCTACAGTGCAGCAAAGACAGTTTGTGATAAGAATGAAGAAAATGAGAATTTTGGTGTGGAAAGGAAGATCAAAAGAGTTAATTCTGAGGAAAAAACATGCAAATAAGTACATGAGGCCATGAGGGACCGACAACTCCATTGGATGTATCAGTCGGGATTCGAACCAGGTACATCAATTTTCGAAGGCAAGAATGAAAATACAAAGGAAGATTTCATTGAAAGCAAGGACAACATTTTGGTATGAAGGCTGCTTTAAATCTTCATCAAACACGAACCAAACCACACGAAAAGGCGTCTTATCTTGAAGAAATGGTACGATTAAAGCGTGCAATTCATCCATTACCTGTGTCTCAACAGTTCATGTCACACTAGATTAATTGATGTGATGCACGAATGGAGTCATTATCATGTTCCTCTTTCAGCAATGTTTCAACATTAGGTTATGACTGATAATAAGTCTACATCACAACATGAAGAAAAGTACACGTACTCCCATTCAACACAACTTGGTCATTAACGCATTCAAAGTCATAAGTCATTGTCAAGACGAAGGCTATGCTTGCAATTTGTGTGCTACTATTGCTGCATTTATCCTCTCGTCAATTATTGCCAGTGCAGGGCAAGGAATTGGTGAAAGTGTCGATGCAATTAGCGATTGGTCAGTAAAATGCGTTGTACCATTTTGCGTGGCGCGCCAATCGTGTTAATTTGACTGGATCACCTTATACGGTTGACATCTTAGGTTACAAACACACACAGAAAGGAAACATGTACATGTACATGTATAAGCCTAGACGCCGTTAGAACAGAAAAATGATATTTGGCTCGTAATGTGCTTGTGCCAAGCAAATACGTAAGCCCATTAATAATGATAATGATAATGGAGGAAGGTACTGGCACAAACGACTTAATTTGAGCTATACGGTTAGCCTTGGTTAAATTGAGGCTAGCTATGGTTATCAACGTATACCATTCGTCTAACAAAGTACCATGGGTAATAACCATTTGCGTAATTCGTTATACAACTTATATAGGAATAGCACTTTTGTTACAATTCGTATGTTACACAACCGCAAATGTAAGACTGCGCGTACGACAGAGCTCCAATTACATATGGCTTGATTTTAGCAGTATTTTCATAACATGCTGTTTTCAAACAATTGGATTTATTTCTTCACATTCATCACCACTCTAAAGATTACTGAACAGAAGCTATACAAGTGACGGTTTTTATTCTCTATTGCGCATGTATTTGTAAATGAAAGGAAATGAATTCTCGTCGACATTTCGGAGATTTTTGTTAACAAGCAATGCTAAAAGAATGACTTGCAACCGACAGAACTTAGATATGACTACTGAATAATTACCATGGCGTATAAGACCCTTAAACCAACCAGTCATCGATCAATTTATATCAAAATACTGGTTGATGGAGAACGCAGGCATTATATCTCCCTTAGATGGATGCGTTTTATGTATGTGGGCAAACAGTTTATCTCGCTATCTCACGTACAAGAATAACAGCATTAAGCGCACGTGCCTTTATGTTTGCAAGGGCAATATCAGGCTTGCCTTCATTACATTCGCTAAAAGGATCGCTATTGGCGCCAAAATGACGCGCGAGTCGCTACTTTATCTGGCTATTGGGAACTGTGTCACGATCACTCGATTGTAATGAACTTCGTTGGTTATGGGTCTCCGTGCACAAATTGTGGCAATAACTAAGCTTACTTTGACGTTTTTTCATTAACCGCGCGCGCGCTTGTTGTAGAAAAGGTAAAGTCAGCACAGAGTAACATCGCCACGATGTGGTAGGGAAATCTTTATTGAAATTATATTCTTCATCTGATCTGAAAGGTGTTGAACATGTGCGGTCGAGACTAGTTCGTTGACCTCAGTGGTACCACGCTCGCACCCAAGTGCAACGCGCGCACTTAGTGCTCCTTCGACCAATAGGGTTGCAAAAAAATGCGCGCGTCTCGACTTGTAACGCGTGCAAATTACATGTGGGCGTGGTTCCACCTATTGGTAATAAGTAATAGAGTACCGAATTGTGCGGCGTATGAAGACATCAGCGCAGCGCGTGAACCAGCGCGTGAAACAGAACAAAGACAGCTGACGTCAGACTTCCTAGTTTAGTTCGCCAGATAATTGATAAAGATTGTTTATTTTTCAATCGAACGTCCTTACTGCAGAGACGAGAATATAATTTTAGTTTACAAAATTTAATTTAATTGGTCAACCCTTTTATCAATTAACCAAATGTATTGATTTATCGAAGCCATGCTCATTTTCTTCGTATAATGGATTAGGCATGGCTCATTTCATATCTTTTCAATCATTCTTGTTATCTCACAGCCTTGGGTCTTCTGGGTCCCTAATCGCTCTGAAATGAAGACGGATTTCCTAATCAATTTCATCATCAAGCCAGGGACCTCATACAATCAGAAGTGAGGCCACGAACGTGCATTGCCATGGAAACCTGCTTTGCGCGTGCTAACCAGAAGGCTCATTGTCGCTTTTTTGTCGGTGGAGTTATGGCATCATCAGGCAATCAACATGCTCGAGTGTGTTTAACCATACTGACCTGAATTCAATTCCCAGAAAAAAAAACTTAAGAAGAAAGAAGTTTTCTCAATAATGGTTTTCAGCGGAGGGAAGATGTAAATTAGTCCTCCTTGCACAGCAAGAGTCTATGATATGTGTACAGATTCGGGGATTAAATGCAAAGCAAGACTGCGTCTTGACCTCGAGATTCTGACCATTCAGCGGGCGGCTTCTATTGGGTCTTCGTTAACCCGGTGTTTTACTGCAAAAACATGGCAGCCAAATTGACCAATCAACAGCTTAGTCTACATTTCTGATCGAAATGATGTCACCATTTCTAAAATGGACTCTGATTGGCTGACGCGCAGGGTCGCATACAATTTGCGTTGCTCACATGTATCAGACTTTGGTTACGGAGAGGGTTCCGTTGGACAACGGGTCATACTCAGACTAGGTGTAAATACAACGGATTTAGAAATTTGTTTAGTGTCAAAAAAATTCAACATATCCTTTCGTCTTGCTATAATAATTTTTTTAAGTACAAAAATAAAATATACAAAAACAATTTTTGCTTTCCAAAAAAAGAAGCTTTCTTTTATCACACCAAGGCCTGAATTCCATTAAAGAAATAATGTACAGGAATTTTGCTTTCGGATGCTTTAGGGCTTGAGGTCAACTTATGCAGAGGTCAAGTATGGGGTGCTGAGCTGAAAAAATTACTAATTTTTTAATATAAAAATAACAAACGTTTGCAATATTTCTAATTGAATAATTGGAATTTTCAGTACTTATGAAGTAGGTTTTCAGTTAAATCAATTCCTTCTTGAAGCATTTTTGTTGTCAGGCACGGAAGTGTCTCGTCTTCTTCTGTGGCTTGGAAATATATTAAGGTAAATAAGGAGCATTTTTTTTGTATAATGTATGGGCAAATATACAAAATAAAATTAATTCATAATAAATATTGGGGAAAGATAATAAAAATAATAATTTTGGAGGCTAATCATCCTTACTCGAAGCTGAGAAGCTGAATTGCGAAGGACGCGGCTACACGTGGTCGAGCCGCAGGCACGTAAAGGCGCCTTTGGCAGCCAGCCACAACGACCCATGACCACGGAGAAAAGCCAGAGATCGAAAGTGTTTGGTCTTTCCAGAGGGAGGAAAACCAGAGGGCCCAGAGAAAAACCCTCGTGGCACAGGAGAGAACCAACGCACAACTGTAGTCACATATGGTCCGCAGCTGGGATTCGAACCCGGGCCACAGTGGCCACACCTTACGCAATAACCACCCATGCCACCAAAAAAAAGTTGTGTGGAGGGGGCGTGGTCGTGCCTCCCTTAAGTTGATTTGAGGCTCATGTTTTATTCATGACCTTGATTCTGACCTCAAAAACTTGGCAAGCAGGCAATAAGGGTGTCTCGAAGCTTCCTCCGTAAAGGTTCGTTCCCCTCACAAAAGATATGGGTGGAACCCTCCTCCAGCTGGATAATGGTATCTTCCGTTTGCTGTTGATGTGAAGAATAAGTAGGTTAAGAAGCTTTCATTTCTCTCAAAGGGGTGCTGTATGCAAAAGCCCTAGGAAAGATCAAATGGCAAACAGATCTTTTTTCTCTTTACAGAATGACATAATTATATGGTAAGAATAATTTCATGAGGTGACAGATGGAATTTTCCATTCCACAAGGCGAAGACAAGTGGAATGAAACATTCCATCTGTCCCCAAACGAAATTATTATTTCCATTGCAAGAATGTGAAACATTCGTGTTTTTTTTATAAACACCTGAATAAATCCTTGTCATCTGATTGGTCAGAGCCATCAATAGTGTGGCCCAGGCGCAGTTCTAGAACCAATTTTTTTTTGGGGGGGGGGGGCTAGCAGGGTAGATCCAGAATTTTTTTCAGGGAGGCGTGCTAAAATGTAGACCGGTTATTTTCTCCAGACACTTAGGCCTCCGAAAATCAATAGGGGGGGGGGGCATGCCATATTTTCAATGGGGAGCGCCAATAAAATCCTAAAATCATTCACGCTATATTTAATAACTACAAATGCACCCTTGTCACGACTATTTCTTCTTTAGGGGGAGGCCGTTCGCATGTACATCACAATCCTTCTTTTTGCTAATGCAATTTTTTTTTACGGAATTTATTTTGCCCTAGCCCCCCCGTAGAACCGCGCCTGGTGTGGCCGTGCAATGGAACTTCTATTTTTTTCCATACCGCTGGGCCGTGCATTGGGACGAGTAATTCAATAACATGTGATCAACGACCCACCAATCAAATGACAGGGATTCATTCAGGTGTATAGTAATAATGAAATCTGGTAAAAAAATAACTAAAAGAAATTGATTAAAATCAAGAGAAGCATACCAAATGAATGATATGGCCAGATGCTGTGTCTTCCACTTTCACATCGGTGATTCCATTCTAAAGGAAAAATACAAGGCCGTCATTTTAAATAATAAATTAGTGACATTATTTATACATAGCAATTCCGTCGTCATATTCTATTAATTGCAACAGACTTCATTGGTAAAGTATAGCTGGCTTTTAGTGATCTATACGTAAATAATTATTTGCCGTCATATAAATTCACCAGGAGCTGTTTCTGCTATGATATTGAATTTACCTTTGCTAATGCCTGTACTAGTTCCTCCACCTCAAGATTGCCGTAGACATACTGCTTGGGGTGGGCGGTCTCTGACACACCCCCATCGTCTTCTCTCTTCCGCTTTCTGATTGGCTGAGAGGAGGGTGTGCTAGGCGGGGCCTGTTTTGGCGCCTCCTTCAAATTTAAATATTGAATATGCAAACATGGATTTGAGTGGGTACATATGATTTTCAGTTTTTGTTGTTTATAGTTTGAACAAATGGAATTTCAATAATCACCAAGTTTGCCTCAATGGATTTCAAATAAAATTTACAATTGTTTGTGTATTATAGATATGCTTGCTCTAAGAATACCTTAGTACTTAAAAAATATTTAAAATAATCGTTGCAGTAATTTTTCTGCCTCCCACAAAATCCTGACAAACCAATTTAAATAGATGATCAAAAATATTATAAAGGAAACAACCAATATCTAATTTAGATCATCATGTAATAACAAGCCTTTGTCAACAAAATGCAGACTAAATTCGAGCTGACTGAAGTATGATCAATATTCAACCACCTTTTTTGCTACTGACCTGGAGTATATATTTATTATCTCGGGCAGTTATGGTCCCTGTGACTGTCGACACAAACACGCCTGGCTTGACTTCTATGGGTGCCAAGGATCCGGCAAGCTATGACCAGAAAACAAAATCAAAACTCTTACATAATATAGTGAACTAAAATTATTATTATTAGCAATCATTTCTGGTAATGAAACCAAGGATTCCTCAAAAGTGCCCTAGCGAGCAGAAGTTACAGTGGTTAGGGTGCCCAACACAGGTGCGGTGGTGTGTTGGTTCCAACCCCAACAGGGAATTATAGTGTTTGTGTTCCTGGGCAGGACATTTTACCTCAATTGCATCCCTCTACCATGGAGTATAAAGAAAAATGGTATAGGGCACCATAGATCCAGTGGTTAAGGTGCCTAACTCAGGTGTGTGGTGTGTGGGTTCGAACCCCGACAGGGAATCATGGTGTTTGTGTTCCTGGGCAAGGCATTTTACCTCAATTGCCTCCCTCTACCATGGAGTATGAATGGGTATAGCATCAAATGGGCACAGGATGAGAGCACCATAAATCCATTGGTTACAGTCTCCAACTCTGGTACGGTGGTGTGTGAGTTCGAACCCTGACAGGGGATCGTGGTGTTTGTGTTCCTGGGCAAAACATTTTACCTCAATAACCTCCCTCTACCATAGAGTATAAATGGGTACAGCTTCATATGGACAAATGCTGATTAATGACGTAACCATATATTCTAGACATGTGTTTAGGACTTGACCTTACTCAAGCATTAACGAGAGAGACACCGCCCTCTAGAGGGCTAAGATGGAGACAGCGCCCTCTAGAGGGCTAAGATGAAGACAGCGCCCTCTAGAAGGCTAAGATGGAGAGTTGCCTCACCTCGGGAGTGATTTCTATCCTCTCCAGCCTCCGTTTGATCGGTAGATGCAAGACGCTGCCTCGCTTGTATGGAGTAGGGGCAACCTCCTGAGAAAACAAAGCAAAGAATGGAAATATTTTTTCAAGAAATAGCAGCAAAGTTGCTTAATACATGTAAAGGCATGACAAATTTCTAAGAAACTAAGAACATGTTATTGTCAATTTTTGATAGTTTGACTAGCTGGAATTTGAATAATCGCCATGTTTGCCTCAATGGATTTAAGTAAAATAAAATTTAGGAAATTTTGACAAAACAATTAAAAGGAATGACAATGGACTTACGGCTTCCACGACGAGATCAGTCCTGAGGGGTTGTGAGGTCGGTGGGGTGAGGTAGCATTCAGGCAGGACAACATGTAGCGGCTGAAATGACGAATAAAACATGAATGTCAAATTACTGGCTAGGCAAGTATTATCATCATGTAATCATTTCCAAGGTTAGGTCGGTGAACACTAACTTCATTTCTGACAGGCAATTTTGACACTTTTAAGACTAATAAAATGAGTGTAAAGTCATACAATAGATTGAAGGGCCAAAGTCAAAGTTGCAATTTCTGAGAAAGTTTCAGAAGAGTTTGTTGCCATGCAATTATTCACGGTAATACTTTACTATATTAATTTTCATGGCCAACAGAGGGCGCTATGACATACTTAATCTTTAATTTTTTTAATATACCATTATCATGTTGATTTTTTTCCCATTCAAATTTAGGTAACCAGGCTGGAATTAAAAATAGTCTGGTTCTTTTTGCACAAAGAACATCATCATTCAGTACAGTTATTGGATAAGGGAACATGACTGAAATGGCGGCAGCATTCTTCAACACTTTCCAGTCATCATTGGGGTATCATTGGCAGTGGAAGTAAAGTTAAACGTTGCTATTTGGAGATGATATCTGAATGCTTGTTGTTCACCTTGAGTTCTTTGATCATCTTGGTCGCTTGAGGGAAGCTGATGGCCGTGTCAATGGGGCAGTAGCAAGCCTTCATGGCCAGGGGCTGGTAGGGAGCCAAGGCATCCAGATACGAGAAATTAGGCTCTGCCAAAAAAATATGAAAACAGTCAAACAGGCTTGACATGTTAAGTACATTTAAATGATTTAATTGGGTTACTTAAGAATTAGCAGAAAGTTTGGGCTAACTATAGTAAAAAATTGTGTTAACTTAAGCACAATTTCAAGGCCTGGATAAGCAAACGGATGCATGTGCATGGATATCGCGATTGTTATGTAACTAATTTAAGCAACTTGCTCTTTTTGAGTTAAACGTGCCTTTTTCTGTACAAAATGCTTATCGTCTCTGCTTACAGGTTCTGTTAGCAGAAAACTGTGTGCTTAGTGGCGCCATGAATCTGGGCCTGCTGATGACTTCACTTAGTTGAAACATTAGGAATGCTTTTTGCCTCTGTTACTTTCATGAATATAATACAACATTTTGATATCAGACTTACCAATGAATATGACGGTGTTGCTGCTGGATTTGCCCCAGAGCTCCATGAAGTGAACAGCGTCACCAAGACGCAGGGATGGGTGACCAGTGAAGACAACGCAAGGTGTCTTGAAGTGACTGCTGAAATCACCTGAAAGATAAGACAAACCAAATGGGAGCACATGTTAATCACAAGTCAATCACATGTCAATTGCATGACAATCACATGTCAATCTCAAGCCAATCGCAAGTCAATCACATGTCAATCACATGGCAATCACATGTCAATCACATGTCAATCTCAAGTCAATCACATGTCAATCACAACTCAATCACATGTCAATCCCAAGTCAATCCCAAGTCAATCAGAAGTCAATCACAACTCAATCATTTTAATCACATGTCAATCACATGTCAATCACATGTCAGTCACAAGCTAATCACATGTCAATTATAGGTTACCATGTATGGTTGAGAAGTGTTTCAGTCGGCCACTCTTGATCAACTCAGCGTGAGGAAACGGCGGTTCGGGGAGGAACACTTTTGACTGCTTCTGGGCACAAAGCCTGATGAAAGAAAACAGAGTTAAATTCACACAAGTTAAAAATAAAAAAATATGTGTTGTCATTCCATCAATATGACACTGACAAATGACAATGACAATTGTCATCACAAACAAAGGATCACACTCACCATTCAGAGAATATCTGTGAATAAGCCAAGGAGCTATCAGCGACCGGTGACACAAAGAACATCGGGACTTGCGTCAGCCCGACAGAGTCCATGTATCCGGACAGACATTCAAACAAGTCATAGATGATGCCTGATGGGTAGCAGGGAACCAGGACGTTCCCTCCATTCTTGATTGTTACGGCTGAGTGAGGGAACCGGGTAAAAAGCAGATTTATTAAAAAGTGTCAGTGATTAAAACTGGAATTGAAACACAGTAGAACTTTATAGAATGAAAACAACGGGGTTAACAAAAGGTTGTTCGCTAAAGTGGCTATTGGTAACAGTGATGTTCAGTTGCTAATGCTCTGCATGTTTGTCAAAACAATTTGGGAGCCGAGGGTTGGGGGGGGTGGGGGGATGGAAAAGGGGTCACATGAAAGGAAGACTACTCACTGAGATTGCTACAGAATTCTCCCAGCATACTGTCAGGGTTGTGAGCTGGTGTCTGCGTGATGCCGGTCAGTAGGAGAAGGTCGCTGTTCTTCAACGGTTCTTGGAGTATAGGGATGGAGTGGGTGGTCAGGAACGAGGAACTAGAGACGTAACAAACCTGAAAATCGCAGACAAATCAAAAATTCAAAAATGACTAATTTAACCCTAGCCCCACCAGATGCAACAAAGTGCATCAGGTGTCAAAGTCTGTTGGACCTTGTTGCATTGAGTCATCAACACCAGTGCATAAACGGCCAATTCTGAAACAAAGCTAGTCCCATTGAACAATGCCACAGTTGTATCCGGCTGCAGTTGGTGACCACAGACTCTGAGGCAGTTTGGCCTTAGAATGTTCACCTAAATATTGAATCTTATTACAAAGTGCAGGCTTCTTACTCAAGAGTTGTAAGTTGTTGCACTGCGCTGGGTTTTTAGCCAAAACATCCTTGAGGACAGAAAAAGGTTGTAATGTGTCCATCTCAAGGACACAAGTAGTGCTTGACCTCTGACCTCTCACCTTTTCATAATCCGACTTGATGACCCAGTTACAGCTTCCGAGGCAGTAACCAGAGCTGTGTGGCGACACCATCAGAGAACCAAACAAATTCTGTTGAGAAAAATACACACAAAAAAATAAAATGTCAGCTGATTCAAAATGAAATTAATCCCTGTAACACCCCAAGCCAACCTGCCTGTGTCTCCCTGTACCGCCAAAAACTGCTCAAGCACTTAATGGTTTTATGGCATCATCAGGGAATAAAGTCAATGTAATACATTGTAGTACATGTTGTAATAGACTAAACATCCATCTGTGGATTTGTGCTATTTTTGCAACTTCACAACAATCCAGTAATTCAATTTTTGATTTTGCCCTTCGCCGACGTATAAACACTATTACTCAGTGTGTTACTCGGCAGGGACTCGAACCCACGACCTCCTGCTTTCTAGTGTAGACGTCTTACTACTCGACCAATGAGCTTGCGGGATCGGTTGGCTAGTTCAAATCTGATGGATCCAGTAATTTTCAACAATTCACAATCGACAAATCTATCAACTCACTAGTTTTTCTGAGAAGGCAGTCACCCTGACTTTAGACATACATGAGTTGATGTCGTGGGTGGTATAGCACCTCCTCAACGACGTCGCCCAGGCGATGTCTCTGAGTGGAGCAGGCAGCATCTTCAAGACAGACGGCTTCTTCCAATTCACGGCAGTCTTTGCTTTTGGCACTCGCTCCATGTATTCCACAAACTCTTCCATTAGCTGTCTGTCAGATCAGCATAAAAAAATATTTGCATAATTGAATAAAACAAGACTGGGCTTGACTAGTTGAGCTGTACCTGAAAGTCTCAGTTTACAAAATTTATACAAATGTACTCAGTAACTCAGTCAGTCAGGGACTCAGTCCATCAGCCAGTCAGTCAGTGACTCGGGGAGTAGATCAGTCAGAGACTCAGTCACTCAGTTAAAGGACAGTAGGCTAGCCGTTTGGGCCCAGCAAAAAAACCAAAAATCCTAATAAAAATACCTTCCAGAACAAATAATAATACCGGAGTCTTATAGCGCATATATCTACCAACAATTAAATACTCAAAGGGCTGGAAATTATGTCTAGGGAGTACCGAAGGGTGACGTCATTTAGAACCAGAAAGTGAAGTGCAAACGAATGGAGTACGCGCGTGCTGGTTCACAGGCTGAATCAGGCGCTAATGTCTTTCACACTAATTTTGTGCATGTGACGCATTCACTTTGGTACTCCATTAATTAAAGACATTCTAATAACATGACCCTACCCCTACACATACCTGCCTGTCTGCTGAGTTGGATCTGTGCAGTACACTCTACCCTTGAAACCGGTATACTAAAACAGATGTTCAAACACACAAAAAAATCATGTAAAATTATTGAGACTAATTTGACATTAACATATTGTACATATTGTAAAGCATCAGAGCTGTACAGAAATTAGAAATTAAAATTTGGGGAACCGAAAAACTTAATTTATGCTTTAGATACAGTCATAAATATGGATCCTGTTCGGAATGCAGTGATCAAGCGACATTGCCTCTAGTACAGAGGGGAATTTGATAAAATTATTTGTTAATGTCAATAGAGGGGTGGGCAGGGGGGTGAGAGGGGGGTTGAGGGGATGGGGGTTGGGAGGTAGGGGGTGTTGACATAAGGAAGAAGTCTGAGAATCTACACATACCTCTGTAATGAAGGGCAGAGCCAACATACAATGGTAGTTAGACACCAGAATAGCATCGACGGTTGAGAAATCCACAATCCCCAGCTGAAATGGTAACCACATCAAACCAGAATTTGTGATTTTTTTGGGGACAATTTCAAGCAAGTATGATTTAGTGCTTGTTATTCTGTGATGGGTTTTCTCACCTCTGGCAAGCAGACTTCTGGTGAACTGTCCACAAAGACTCGTCCACTGCATTCCTTCAGTTCCTAGAATGAGAAGAAAAAAACAGTTCAACAAGAAATGGTCAATGTATACGCACTCATTTTAACAAGTTCTTGAAACGTTTTTAACCTACTTGTTTCAAGTCGTCTTTGAGTTGCGTTGCGATATCTCCGGTCACTGTCCATGGTGGTAGTGAATTCAAACGAACGCTGGGGAGAAAAATGGCAAATCCTTCAGGTTATTGCAAGGTCTACAGATTTACATGAATTTACATGAATTCCAATCACTGTACTTTAAAGGTTTTTTGGTTGTCTTTGTTCACTGTACTTTAAAGGTTTTTTGGTTGTCTTTGTTACTGACCTTGGAACTAGAGTTAAAGGAAGAAAATGCTGGAGTGATGTCAGATCCAAACCACAGTCCAGGAGAATGGTTGTGCTCTTGAAGGTCAGCAGTAGGCATGGTGCGTTAGGATGGTCCGATAAGCAATACTAGGTCACATGATCAACAGAAAAAGAGAAGAAAAAAAACCACTGAAAATGCAAGCACGAAGAAAACTGTCATTCTATTTTTACACATTGGCTACCGCAGTTGAACAATTATTTTTGCTTACGCGGTAACGCGGTACATCAGAGAGTATACTTATTACTTTCATGTGACGCGTCGGTTGAGGGCGTCAACATGCAGTGACATGTAAAAATTCACTAAGTTGGCCACATATTTGCATACAAATTTCTCTTACAGACTTTGTCAACATATTCCTTACAGTCATGACAGTTTTCACATGAACTGTAACTTGTTGTAAGCAAAAACAATTCTTTTTTCTGTTTCGAAAGTGGCGTCAGGTTGCAACATTTTTTTCCATTCTTTCCCCAATATATACTATAAAATATAGTCATTTGCCAACTGACAACCTTTGCTGGTGAAACAAATAAAAATCGACATAAAAAGCATTGGAACTTGAAGCGAACTTACAAGTTTCATTTTGCCCGGTTGATCTCTCTCAATAAAAAAAAACACATGGATCGACTGAAACCAAAATTATCACTTGAGGGCGCTCTATCACAATGACCGGTATGATTATTTTTTGGCCCCCTTTTTAAATCCTATAATCATTGATCTCCATAATGGAGATCGACTGCCTATAATACATACAGCCATTAATGCGCACATAGGTTGTTTTTTAAGGAGGGTCGACATCCTACAGTCACACCGTTCTACACAGTAAAAAAACCCTCCTACATAGATGCTACACGGGGAAGAAAATCCTACAGCCATTGAAATGCGCATAAAAAAGTTGATTTTTGATGAGGGTCGAGATCACTCGATTCAGTTTCAAAAATCCTACGTAGATTCTGCCTGTATTGAGTTGCTGTCCCCCAAAACGAGTTTGTTCTGTATTTCAAAATTGATATTTCGTCCAGTGATTTGTCATGACTGAGTAACATTATGAGATTTAATTTTATGCAAAACCGTCAAGCAATTAAAAAGAATATGACCGAAACAAATGTAGTGTTTTAAACACGAAAAATCCACCTTGACTTCGGATTGTCGCGTTTAAAATACTACATTGTTGCGATCATATTAATATATTTATTGTTCGACGGTTTCTCATGAAAACTCCTCATGTTACACATCGTAAAAAAAAAATCAGTGCACTTAATTTCAATTAAATACATCTTGTAGGCCTATTTCTTGAGTAATACCTCGAAAAACGAGTTATTCAGTTCCGGGTTCTTTTTGTTCCGCGTTGATGCTTACGGTGAAGACCACTATTTTTGTGGTGCGCCCTCTCAACGAAACTTAAAGTAGGTACGTGCGCACGTTTTGGTACGACACCCCAGGCTAGTTTTATGTAGCGCGCCCTTTCTCGAAAGAAACTTAAGCTGTTGTTTGACGGTTTCTCACGAAATTGAATCTCCTATTATGTAACACATCCGAGACCGATCACTGGGCGAACTTACAACTTAATACAGCCGGGTCTGGTGGGCTCGGGTTAATTATTGCCCAAACAACGAGTGTGTTATTTTTCCATGGACGTTGACTGTCAAGTTCAGCTTTTTATTTTGTGCACATTTCAATGGCTGTAGGATCCATATGTAGAATCCATGTAGGAGTTTTGGTACTGTGTAGAATGGTGTAGGACTGTAGGATAACGACCCTCCTCAATATTGACCTTTAACTATGGCTGTAGGATTTTCTTCCCCGTGTAGAATCTAACAGGTTAAATATCTTGAATAAATTGTTGTAGCAAATACTTTGAAATACATCAGAAGACTGACTACATGCATTATCATAGAGTTGCAAAATTGGAGCCTCCTATTATGAACGCCATTATAGGGTGCCCTCGACTCCCATGAAAATTATTCCCTTTATTCTGCACGTTTATCATGTTTGTATGTTTGTAGCAGTTAATTCGGATTTGCATTATGTACATGTACAGTGTATACAAGTGTATTAATATAATATTACTGTTCTGCTGTATTTCTCAAAGGGAAACAAATAATGTGATATCTCTTACATAATTTATAGAGTTTACGAAATCTTGGCTTCGTCACACGTTCGGCTGCAGTCAAGCGTCTTCCCCTGACTCAAGTTGACAAACCATAGTACAATCGCGGTCGCCTTACTGCTGCCGAGACACCAAATTTCCCAAAAGGCCGTTAGTGTTTTCTTCCATATGGTTCGAATATCCGATTCGATGTGCAGAAGTCTGGTACTAGTAGGCCTACAGTATAGTGTGGGTATCGGGTCAGTGCCCATGTGAATGACAAATTCCAAACGTATCATACAGCTAGAGTTCATGGAAGGGTACTGCGTGTCATACATTGCAATATGAGTGCTTTGTGTGCAATATTTTTCACATAACACTAAAATACTGCAAGGTTTGCACGCCATTGAAGGGCAACCTCCTTCACCTGCACCTTATGACATCGGAGATATAAAAATGGCGACGTCGCCTATTTTGCCAGCGCTGTCGAAACACAGATATCATGAAGCCTATAGTGTGTACAGTAGATTGAGCAACAGAGACAAAACTTTAATCGAATGGTTTCATGGAAATACACATTTGTTGGCCGACGCCATTGCACAGTCGATGCCACAGGATACGGAAGTCAAGGTGTTAAGTGTTGGAGCAGGCGACGGTGCGTATTAATTTATTATATCCAACTAGCTGCAGCGCGTACATGATCACTTCATTTCATAAAAAAGTCAGGGTCACGTGTATATCGTTTAACACAATTTTGACGTGAAAATTGCATGTAAAAAAGTCTAATGTAAAATTCCATGTAAAAATTCTAATGCAAAAAATTCTACTTATGATAAAAAACGGTAAAAAATTTAAAGTTTGTGACGGCTAACTATATAACGGCATGGGTCATATTTAAACCGACTTTTTATGTGCACTGATGTGCATGGTATAGACGTCTTATGCGATAGACAATATGCTCAATTCTTCCAACCGAATTGTACCTAAAATGCAGGTCATGTGGAAAGCCATATCTTCTCTGGGCTCAGAGACAGTTTAGGACATGACAAGATGAATGCGACCATTGTCGAGCCAGAGGCAAGCAGCTTACAGCGCTTCCAGGATCGAGTTGCTAAAGAGCATCTGCATGGTGTCACTTTCGACTGGAGATGCCAAACTTTCCAAAACTACGACAAATCGGAAGACGCGATGGGCGACAAGTTTCACATCATAACTTGCATCAGTAGTCTGTATTACTTGGGAGATTTAGACGATGCTTTGAAAAATCTGTACGGCAGACTCGAAGAGGGCGGCATTCTACTACTTACGACGTCCAAAGGTAATTGGCCTAAATGAGAATGTGCGCGAATAAGTTCGCGACCTCGCGCGTGTGCGCGAGGGTCCCACGCGTACGCGCAACCACGCGCGCAGAAATTCTGAATTTGCACAATAAGTTTCATAATTTGGTATCTGTGCGTGCGAGACGCGGAATTATCGCGGAACGCAGACGTACGTGGGCGCGTGATCCTTGTGGCGATGATGGTGGATTTTCTTTGTCATTTACACCGTTGAGGAGGCACTGTTGCAACACATTGGTCCACAATTTCAATAATTCTAATAAAAGGGAAAAAGACTATAGGCTAGGCGTCGCGGAAGCAATTTTGCGCCATTTTGGCACACGACCTGTATTTGACTAATACAAAAAAACCCCAACGCGATTATTGTTTTCGTTCAATTAGGTGGAGTTGGTTGGGGAAAGATGATGCAGTATCTCCAAACCAAGCTGGACAGCAGCCCATGCACGGTATTCTGCACCTCCTCCGAAGTCCAAGACGCATGCAAGAACCTCAACATGCCTGTCTCACAGATGCACGTCATCAAGATGCACCTAGATGTCTCGATGTGTCTAGACAAACCCCCTGACCAGCTCTCACAAGACGGGCTAGCTCTGCTGGATTTTATCACGTATAGAGAGGATTTCGTTCGGCGAGCACCGCCAGATTTGCGGGACGAGGTGCTAAGATTCCTGGGCAGCGAGTGCTCAGAGAGGGGTCCGGCTGGGAAGTTCGTTCTCGATGAAAGCACCTTATTAGTTGTCGTTCGTCGCGAGGGATGAGTTTTGATTTTTGGAAGGGTTAACCTTTCTGATTTCTAAAGGCATATAGGAACATTATCTTATCCCAAGACTAATCTACTAATTGTAGTACTGACCAAATCGTGAAATTATTCCGTCTGGCTTGCTGTCATTGTAAAGAACAAGTATTCGTCAATAATGAAACGGGAGATGTACTTAAAAACGTATATGAGGAGTTTTTTTTAGAAACACCAAACTTCTGCATCAACGAGTGTGCAACATAAAGTTGAACATTTCTGAGGTTTTCAGACATGGGCTATAGGCTTAAATGACTTTCGACTTGTGCAAATTAGTACAATCAGGCACGTAAAACTGTAACTTTTATTCCCCCAAAGCGATTTTTAAAGTATAAAGTGCACAGTTCATCGTACCATTATTCTGAACTCTTAACTATAATAAAGATTACGAAGTCATGGCTTCGTCCGTCCCGGCGTTCGGCTGCAGTCAAACCAATCTCCTGTGCCTAATTTATTGTTGATTGTCAAATTACTTACACTTGGTTAAAGGGTGTGGTCCACAGTGATCCACATTAAATCCACCCCATTCCACCGTGATCCACCCAATCCACTAGGTTAACCCCACCCCAAATCAAACCAAAAGTAATCCACACTACCACTACAGCATGGGGAATAGCATGGGGAATTAGATAGAACTTTGTATTATCTTGAGGAACGTTAATGTTCAATGTCTTAACTACAACAGCGCCCCCATACGTCAGCATTTATTGTAAGGATTGTCAACAGTAAAGGACAGAAAAGCAGTTTACGTTCCTTTAAATTGCCAAGGCAATAAATGTAGTGCTTTTTTCCCCTTTCATTTTGAGATTCATTTAATGGGCTCTTTTATAAATTAACTGTATTGTTCATTTTTTTTTTGGGGGGGGCGTGGCAATGGGGGCATTAATGTTAAAACCCAAGTCTACCAAACTAATATTAATATGCCATACAAAATATGCTGCACATCTCATGTGATTTTTTATTTTAAGTATGATGAAAATCAATGAGGCAGGAAATCCAATTTACTTCTGTTCAGCTTTCGAATATCAAAATATTTAAATAATTCATTGATCAACAAGAACTGAAATAAAACATTCGTACAACACTAATCACAAGATTTAAATTTGTCTAAAGTAATTTCTTTTATTTACCTCTTCACAAAACATACACCAAGAAACGTGAAAACTGGTATATGAAACAAGGCACAATAGAAAAAAAAGTCAAGATATCTTTTGGAATGAATTTAAATGGGAAATATTACTAATAATACAATATTTACTGAAAATGGAAGCTCGAAATTTTCTTTTCAGTATTCGAGTTGGGTTTAAATGATTTTTTTAAGGCACTTAGTAGTTTGAAGTATTCGTGAATAGAATATGAAACGGGAGATGTCGTTAAGTGTACAAAAGGAATTTAATTTTTAGAAACTACATGTGGCACAAACAATTTTGCATCAACCAGTGTTCAATATACTGGATGATTTCTTTTTCAGACGTAGACCATGGCTGTTGACTTGCGTAAATAAGCACACTCCGTCACTAAGGATTTTGTGCTTAAAAATTAGTGCAGGATTTCTTTGCTGGTGCACTTAGCGTAGAATGTGATAAGCGCGGAATTCCATGGTCAACGGCGCTATGAAATCGGGCCCTGATGCAACAAGAAACAATCTAGATAGATGCTACGAATTGCTTGATCCTTAGAACAGATCGTAAGCATCGAATAAGTCTGAGATACCTTCATTGTCTTCTAAAGCGAATAAATAATCGTCGACAGCGGGCGGGGAAAGAGGGACAAAATCGTCAAAGTCGTCGGTGCTGTTCTGGTCTTCCGTTTCCATCAGGAAACTCTTGTTGAGGGGGGAGATGTCATCTTCGTCGACTGTGGAAGACTTCAAAGCTGGATCACCTAGCGAAAAACAACGGGAAGTTTTCAAAATCTTTAATTTTGGGATTGCAATGGAAAAAATACAGATGTAAACAATTATTTTATAGATTTGTGAATGGATTCTCAAACTTCAAGTTTTGATCGGAGTCATCAGTGTCAAGTCTAAGTCTTATGTCAAAGGTTAATCAAACTCCGAGTAAAAAGTCATAACTCAAGAACAAAAATCGATTCCTTTTAGTCTCCATAATTTGTTTTTCTATTCATGTTAATGTGGACACTGGGTTTCTGTAAAACTTTGGACTGCATTTTTGTTGCTTAAAACCAAGAAAAATCCAACTGTTTGCCCTACTTAAATTTGAAGAGTCAGTGCAAAATTGAGCGTGTAAAAACAGCAAGATTCCAGCTGCACACATAAATCTGAGATAAGTCCTAAAATGGAAGACTTGGGAATGTCAATAATTGTCTTACCCTGTAATTCTACAGTGTTGTTGTCAAGTTGTCACAGTTAAAAGTAACAATTAATTAAAAGTCCTTTCACAAGTAACATGGGATGAACAATGACAAACGAATGCCTATGTGTCGCAGTTTGTTCAAACAGCTTGTGTTTTGACCGATACAAAATAACTCATGATGGACTTGAGCAGACTTTTCTGATGGGACTCGCCCACGCCAACATTCGGAGTAATCGCAGAATACCCCGCCACTCGGAAAATACACCCCTAAATTCTCTGGCTACGAGGTTGGAATCACTGGAAAAGAAACAATTCAAGTCCATTGCCAGCTACGCGGATACGGAGTGGGGGTCCCCTTGAGAACGAAGCAACACAAAATGAATGGGAGTTGCTGAAAAAATTCTAAGTCCAAACCAACCACCCTGTTGGCGGCTACGTGGATACGGAGTGGGAGTCCTCATATGCTTGAGAACGAAGCAACACAAAAGTTATGTGAGTTGCTGAAAAAATTTCAGAAAGTCCAAACCAACTACTCTGTTGCCGGCTACGTGGGTACGGAGTGCGAGTGCAGTGGAGCATGACGCATAGTACATACATGTAGCGCTGAGAAGGTTTATTGAGGGCAATCAACCGTGACTCCGTAGCCGGCTACGAGGTGGATAGATCGAGTGGCGGGGTATTCTGCAATTGTGCCCCAGTCCCACATTGATTCTACTCTTACCTTTACTACTCGATGGTGACCCACTTGTATCCGATGAACTGTCTTCTTTGCTACATTCCTCAGGACAAAGGTAAACCTCAATCTGACCTCTGGTGCTCTTTAACCAAATCTGGATGCTCTGAAAAAAACCAGAACCGATCACAAGCATTACATGCATTTGCTTAACAATTAACTTCTGTACTAAGTAAAAATGTAATGCTTAGCAATGGCAAAGTCAAGTACCAGTCACAAACAATACACATGACATGAATTTTGGCTGGTGTCTCATTTTTGCTAAATGTATTTACTGTGCTTAGCAGAATGAAGCTGAGCACCAGTTAAAAAACTGTATACTTTGCGTGACTGTTTTGGCTGGTTGCCATTTTCGATAAGCAAATAAATATTATCTGTACAAAGAAACTCACCTCTCTGGGGTCTGGTACCTCTAGTCTTGTCTCTGGCGGCGCCTTGATTGCTATTACTGTTTGATCTTCAAAGCTCTCAATGCTACGGATGTCGTGGTATGTGACATAAGCATATGTATGGATGTGAGTTAAGAAAAAATGACTGCTGACGTTGCGCCAATCAACAAATGGATAATTTAAATTTGTAGAATTTTTTTTTTTTTACAGTGGTCACATTGTTTAAACTATCAAAGTTACAAAAAAAACCACATGGTTTGCAACGGAATTCGAGAACAAAATAATTTGTGGCAATATTTGCTTCGGTAATTGCAAAGGATATCTAGCGTTGTCGGGGTCTTCTGTCAGCATCTTGAGCTGCACCGTTGCATTGTGGACCAGGTCGTCGAGTTTCCGTTCTCGTAGATCGAGATCTGCAAGATCTTCAAATAGAATCAAAAAGAATATGCACACCATGAGAACATTGATCACAAGAATAAATTGATATTTTTTTAGCTTTATATCTGGGAAGTTGTAAAAATGCTATTTGTCAAAGGAGCACAGGATCTAAAACCCAGTCTGGGACCCAGCCTTACCTGAGTGTAGATTAACAGATGCTGCTGTGATGGGCGCTGTCTGGTCGTGGTAAGGAAACTGCTGGTGTTGGGCTGCTACTGAGTTGGTTGTACCTCTGTCCATTCATAAAATAAATATGACCAAATAACAGGCATGCAACTGAGAAGTCGGAAAAAAAGAGGAAGTTCAAATCTTTCCAAGACTTTGTACAGTGTTTTTCCATTTTCAATGGCACACATGGGAAGTAAAAAAAAGAGGAAATCAGCTGATCCGAGGAAAAGTTGCATGCCTGAAATAAGGAAAAAATTAAAATAAGTGACCATTCCCACGTCTGGTCTCACGCAACAGGGAAGGAACAATAAGCGAAGAAACAGATTTGTTTCAGTTCAATTCAATAGCTGGATTTGGGACGATAAAGTGATTTAGGACTTGCGTCACTCTTTGTTTACATGTGCACTTTCTTAGGGGAGTCTGATGAAGACAACGGTTTCATGGCCGCATAGAAAAGCGCAAAAGTAAACAAAGTGTGACATCATCAGAACAGAGGCTGATAACATTTTTGAAAGTCACTCACTTCCACTGTATGTTGTTTTTCGACTTCTTCGTGATGAGCTTGATTCCTTCTAAGACGTTTGTGATGTCATAGATGCGACGCTTCTGAACTTTTAAGACTTCTGCAGCTACGTTGAGGTCGAGAACGCCATCCTGGGCGCCTCGTAATAGCCCGACGAAGCGCTTTGTTAGAAGACCTAGCGACGTGTCGTAACGAGATTTCTCCAATGGTGATTTGACAACTAAACCAGAAAAGAGAAAAATTAAGTAAATGTTTTACATTATGTATGGCAGTCTTTCTTTTGGCATGACATGTACTTTGACGAAAAGAACTGCATTGTTCTTCTCACTGTAGCTGTTTGCACTTTTTGGAAAGAAGGAACTGTGCATTATTTAAAGGGAATGTACAACATTTGCTTTTGCTGCAATTTTCAGTAATAAATGGATTTGGAGGATTAGTATGTTATAGCAAATATTGTTACACTGACTTGTTTCACGTTTTGGGTTCGTAGATGCTGGAAAACTAAGAAAAGCAATCATATTCTTGTCGTCTGGTTCCCTGACCCCACTTAAGATGAAACGGAGCAATTTACAGACTTTGGGGAAATGTAAGATCAGAGAATCAGTCTAGCAGGCTTGTAGTCTTCACAGGTGTGTAATCAATTGCAAAGAAAATGCAGACGAACTAAATGTGAAAATTTAGGAGCACGTTTTGGAAAAAAAAGCCAGTTTTCTCCAATGCTGGTCGGCCGACCAGCGTTGCAAAAATACAGTTTTTCTTGAAAATATCAGCACACCAGGAGCCACAACTTTACAGGATGCTTGAGACTGTCATTCCCTAACAATCCAGTAAGATATTTCGTGATAATTTGATCATTTCGTTTTTTGATGTTTGCAAATATTGTATCTTCCCTTTTATGTAAAAAACACACCAAACTGTAACCTTTAAAAAAAGAAAAAGAATAAATAAGGATACAAGGTCATGTTGCTCTTTGTTGTATTTTTTGGAAAAATTTGTGTTTAAAAAAAAAAAGATGTTTATTCATCAAAAATTCCTTTTTATAAACAATTCAATGGCTTTGCAGGAACTCAAAAATAATTTTTTGGTTACTATTTCTTACCTCTAGGCATACTTTTAGGACTGGGTTTTAACACACGCTTCTTTGTGACTCTTGGGCTGGGCGTTTTGAAGGAATTCACTAGACCTACTTCGGGACTGGTTGGCACGTCTAAGTCCAACTTCCTTTTTGCCTGTTAATAATCAAACAAATAAACACCGGAATAAATCTAACACACCATTTATAAATATGTAAAGTCATCAGGTATGATTCGCACAGCACTAGGTTCGAGAAACATTTCCAATTTTGTTAGAAAATAATTAGAAAATGCGTTAGACTCTCCATTCACTTTGTGCACAAGCAAAGAGGGCAGACATTTTAATATTGGGGCACCACAGAAATAGCTGAACATTATATGTAGAGAGAACCAAAAATATGAGTTGAGACTTCACATATTTTTTTGCAGATTTTTTTTGTTAGGCCTTATGAGTTATGTATAGGCCCACAGCCTAGGCTTAGAAAACGAAAACCTCAAATATTGAGAAGCATTTCAGTTAAAAAAAATTTCACAATTTAACACCAAATCTGTCTACTTTTCCTATATTGTGAAGACCCCCAGTTCTGACAATGTCTCCGCCCCTTCAGACATGTCAGAAGTTAACCAAGTATTTGATTTGGCTCATTTGCTGGAAATAAATATTTTACTGGAGCAAGTCAAATTAAAACAATTCATGAAAAATAATTTCTGCATTTTGGGAATTCTGAGAGAAATATACCAGCGGTCTGCCGAGTGTTGGACGCGTTCCTTTTGTGGCAAGATCCGGAGTGCAGTCTACGACGTCCAACAAATCCTCGAAACCCTCCGCCCAGTTGGGTACCACTTCGTCCAAGTACGAATTACTGGGAATCTCCGAGTCAAAACTCGGGCAAGGAAGACTCGAAAAATCCTGCTGCTGCTGTTTGTTTGACGACGAAGTTATAAGAATTCTTGGCTTGTAATGATGGGTCGTTGTGCTGGTCTGTCGTGCTGTACCCCTCGGCATGTTTTACGTTCGTGCACTGCCCACTTATTGTCAACAACGCAGCTGGGTTTGGGGTCGACGCTTTCAACAAAACGGGGTCAAAAAGTGGGCCTAAATTCCTCCAGTCTGGATTGAAATTCCCGAAACAAAAAACAGGTGGTTGGATAATGGATACTTCAAAGACTGTTTGGGGTGATTGTGAAGGAATGATGGCAAATGAATGGGGTTGATTTGGACTGATTGTGAGAAGTGGGGGTAACGACGCAGCCGACCCGACCCAGCCGATAAAGAGAAGTAAAGTTTATTTTACCGAAATTTGCAAAGGGCGCGAGTTGTATTTCGCGGGAGTGACATCACGTGCGGTTTGGCGCAAAGTGGCGCCCGCAGCATGAATAAAAGACGACCACGTTGATAATCCGGAATTCGTCGGCCTAAATGAAACAAAGAGAAAACAAAAACTGTTATTCAATTTGTTATTTTTTTTGAAAAACATAAAAAGAAGTATAATTTCAACAGCTTCATAGCCAGGCAATTGAAGCCCGATGAAGTCCTGCTTGTGCGAACAAGTTATTCATGGTACAGGGCCACAGTGTACAAGTTAGCCGGACCTTTAAATTTTCGCGGGGTTTTCATTATAAATGTTGCCACATAAGCAAAGCAGAGATAGTGACTTTTTAACCTACTCTATGGCAAAAAACCCCCAAAAACACTGAAGGTTATAAGGCATGTATAGATACGAGATTTTAAAGGCGCCGTTTTTACCCAAGTTTGATCGAAATCCCTTTTCTTCTCCAAAGAAAATGGACGGAGGAGTTATTGGTTTCATGATCATTTAATCCTACCATTTACGTAGTAGCTGGTGAGGGTTCAATTAATTTACAGGCCGGGTTAAAAAAATCATAGATTTGTAGGGGTATGGGTTATAGAATGAAAAAAGAAAAGAAAAGAAATTAGTATCAACATTGAAAATCATTATTAGGTTGGCAAAGAAATCAACCTAGCCCCTCCACGATTGCAGTCAAGTTCCACCATGGAGGAATAAAAAAAAATAAAAAATTGGACTGTACATCCATCCATGGTTCAATGTACATCGATATTTCTAGCTAGGCATTATTGAATTTAACCAGTTTACTGAGGTTTATTTCGTCCTTCACAGACTAATATCTTTCACGGGCTTCAGCGAGAATGCAACGCGGTATGTATGGGGGCTTCGCTGCACCCTTGAAAATTCGGAAATTTGAATAACAAAAACACGGGTACGGCAAAGTGCAGTGCCACGTAGAACCTGCTGCGGTGTAGGTATTGTTGCTAAGCATCCATAGCACGCGTTGATTGACCAATCAGAGGGCAACACCAGGCGGGTGCAGAGGGCGGGGGACAAGGGCAAACAAAAGTATACTGATAGCTTTTTTTCTGATTGATATCTGCACACAACATAACTGTTTTTGGTGAGACTGCAGTAGGCGTGGTTCTAGAATTAATATAAGGAGGGGGAGGGGCTAAAAATGCGAGTCATGTTTGAGGATTACCTTTTCATAAATTGATAAAAATTGTGCATTTTTTTTTCCAAAAAGAAATAAGGAAACACTGGAGAATTTAAAAAAAAACCAGGAAATATTTTTAGCACCATTTTTGTGGAAACTCCCACCCAAAAAAGGGTGAACGAAAAGCTAGTAAAAAAACCCACAAATTAAAATTAAACAAATAAACCAACACAAAATACAAGCGAGCAAAATAATAATCACGCAATGTTTACAATAAGCTGGCAAATAAAACAAAAGAATACAAAATCAAAACTTAAATGAGAAGTGACAAACTCAGGAGCTTATTTTTTATTTCAAGCATCAATTAAATAAATGTCAATGATATGCTTTTACAACAAAACAAAATAAAACAAAATCAAACACATAAATTTACAGTCCGAGATCACAGACATAAATATTCTTGCTTAGCATAAGTACACTCAACATGCCGTGTAAAAAACATGCCACCAGACAGAGAGAAAAAAAATACATACCTTCTTGGAGAAACAGAGTCTTAAAAAAACGAGATCTACACAATTGGAAAAATATGGCTGAAAATGGAAACTCGTTAATTTTCCCCTCAAAATCTCTGACAGGTACATGAACTGAAACTTCACTCTGAAATTTACATAATTTATACATTCCTTCGACAAATCCTTCTATTTCAAAATAAAGAAAATAATAGAAAATACAAATTAATTTCAAGTTCATCAATTTCAAATTGTTATCTAACAATCATGATTTTGCTTTAACTCGACCTTAAATATAACTTCTCATAATTCTACGTTCTTTGGAGTTATCCTGATGAAAGCCCCAAAGAAATTGCACAGTTTAGAAATATTGAACATACACCATCAAGAATGGAAAGATTTCCTATAGATTCATAATTTTGTCAGAATGCAAAAATATTGCTACAGGACACGTCCTAAAAGTCTCGAATACAATGGAGGAACTGGTAACCAGTCTAGTCGTACTTTAGGCAAAACATTATCCTGGAATGCATGAACTGATTCAAACAAGAAAACACAAAAACAGAACTAATGAAATTTGAGTCTTCATTTGACTTTGTTGCTAGGTAACACAGCACCAAAATCCCTTCGATGATTGAGTCTTTTTAACTGAATAATATCAAGCAGTCTTCTACTCCGATATTTCAATTTCTGTTTTGCACATTCTCAGAACCTGGCACCCAAGATTTTACCTTTTCTTCTAATCACCTACTCTAACCCTTCCAGGTGCATCTTGGTGCAAGTATGCCACATCTTAAAGCGGCTGAATCCTGTGTTGTTCGTCTCGTCATAGCAGAACCCTTTCCCCAAAAGCCGGTTCTTCGCTTGCTCAAACAAGCTCAAAAATGTGTCCCGGTAACACGCCCGCTGCAGGAAATACTGGTACACCGTGGTTCCCGTGGAATCGTCCACTGTGTGTCCCCCTGGCAAGGAGGAGCCTTCTGATTGGCTGTCAGAGCTGACCAATGGGTCAATGTCTAGCGGGTCACATGGTCTGGATGGGATGGTTCCAACAAAGTCTGCAACGCGACTGCAAGTCTCCGCCTTCTGCAAAATAATGAAAAGATGAAAACACTCCATTAAGGAAAGTGTTGCAGGAAACTTTACCTTGAAGTATGTATTTCCTCGAAACCTTTACGAAAACATTTTCTCTTGACCAACCTTGGAGACTGTCGGAGAAGATGGCCGCTTCATTTTCACCCCCACTCCTTCGCTACTCCCCGCCAGGGGGAAACACTCCACTTGAAATATCGGGAAAGCCTGCTGCTGTGTGTCCTCGCTAGAGCTGACCACAAAGAGAATCTCGGGTGTTAGGAGTAGGCAGCCCCCGCGCTGCAGGCCGTGGAATGTTACCGTGGTGACATCACAGTCCATCAGGATGTCTGCGTTGGGCAGCGAGTGTAGCATCTTCCTACAAAATCAATAAAGAAACAGAGCATAAAGAGTGTTTGTATTTTACAAAGATTTTTGATGGTAAACTTTCAACTTAAGTGCCTTGTCCATGATGACTTACATAAAAAAAATTATCATTCTTAGAAAAAAAAATGTAAATTTTTGAAATACGTCGGACACAACTGGAGGGCACTATTTTGAGTGGATAAAACTAATTTGCAGTGATTCAAATTTACTCAGTGTAAACAGCGCCCTCCTAATATGTACACGATATCCCCAAAACGGCCAATAGGGACAGGTTACATACATTGTAAAACTTGAACAAATATACAAGGATATCATTGTTTTTACCATGTGTATTTGAGTCTACTGTTGGTTGCCATGGCAGTCAGTGATGTCACACATTCTCCTTTTGGGCTTCTTGTTTCAACGAGACCAGCGCTGTGCAAAATACCTACGGAGCAGGGAAATGATAGAAAAAGATTGTTTAAAAATCTAATTTAATTCAATCCAGTATTATTAACTTCTTTGAGTTGTATTATATTGTATTTCCTTCAGACGCACCTTGTCCAGTCTGAGAGACAAACTCCGCGGCCCCGCCCAGCGGCTTGATGACCACGCCCACCAGACCTTTGCCGACGCCCCGTATGACCCCCGTTGCCTTCTGGGTTGGCGAGCTGACCTCAGGTGCTTGATGGAAGCTTTTGATTGGCTGGTCTGCGATGCCTCCAATGGCTCCTGTTTGTAAACAAAAATAGAGACACATTTAAATTAAACAGAAATACAATCCGTGAATGAAATCTTTAAGACGGGTTTTTGTTATTTACAGTTCATACGTACTCCAAATATTTTCACAAAATTAAGTTTACATTTTTTGGAACACAATTTTTACTTTTTTTACTGTAATCAAACATATGCCCCAAACTAAAAGAATTATGTCAGCAAAGGGCAAAAGCCAATAAAATTTTTTTTGGGCCTTTAATATAAACTTTGGCCGTCTACTTTTGTGATCTATATACCTTAAATTTTTTTGACATTTCCAAAGTTTTCAAGTATTCCAAGACTTCTCACCTAATAAGCTAATACCAAAGCCACTCAGGCCTTGCATCAACCCGTCCGTCACCCTATCAGGCACCTTGCGTCGTTGTTTCTCCCTCCGGGCAATGTGATCTTCATCGAGGGTCAGCCGATCCAGGTTTCGGGAAATGCTGGCTGCAAACTTTGTGACTGACGTCAGGGTACCTGGAGGAAACAATTTGTATGAAATTGGATCAATTTGAAGACCGCTATCACAAAAGTCGGCATACTTGAATTTTGCCACAAGATCGGGTGCCAAACTCTGCAAATAAATTTCATGAAACCAACCTGCAGAAAGATGTCTGAGTAGCGAAGACGTGCCGCTGGTTACCCCGGCAACAAATGCAGCTGGTCCCCTGGTCAGTCCCTCGTATGGTAGCATGACAGAGTCAGTGAGGCCGCTACGGACGTTACGCAACAAGCCGGCTGGGTTGCCTAGTATCTCCAACGACCCTAGCACCCAACCTAAAATAATAAGGGTGATTATATTGAGGCCTGTACTAATGTATTTAAGGTTAATCACCCATGTTCATCAGGCCATGAGACCAGTTTTCTGCAGCAGCTCGAGATCAGTGCGATCTGGTCTCTACCTTCACAGGTACCCATTCATACTCCTGGGTGGAGAGAGGCAATTGTAGTAAAGTGTCTTGCCCAAGAACACAAACACCATGTTCCCCGTCAGGGTACGAACCCACTATAGTAAGATTTGTGGAAACATTTTTTTTAACTTACAAACAATGATGCCCATCAGGAATTAAATTTTACTTGAACAGTTGCCCAAAGCAGTAGAGACTAAAACTTTGAAAAGTGGGATAATGAACAGGAAAGTTAAACGTAAGATGCCCTAAAATTTTACACAAATATACTCACCCGCTTTGAAGAGAGCGCCAGATGTATAATGCACCGTGAGTGCCTGCACCAATTGTCTCGCAGTCGCAAACATCGGACCGCTGTCAAACTGTCTGAAGGATAATGGCGTGCTGTCGACGGCGACAAACAACTTCAGAGAGGCGTGGACACTCGCAAACAATCTGATTGGTTGAATCAGGAACTGCCGCATGCTGATTGGCTCCTTCAGAGCACAGCTGGTGATGCGGACTTTGGCTGGGAATCTGTGGCTCGTGATTGGTTGGTTCTGTTCGTGTGACTTCGCAGGAATGAAGGTTTGAACTTTGAGAAGAAGGTCGTACAGGAAGTGATCTTCAAGGTAAAGTTCAAGAGGTTTAACCTCGACTTCCAGGGAAGCTAAACCGAGGAACAAATCAGTGCAGCTCTCCAACATGACCTGAGCAACAAGAGTGTGGTGCTGGTGACAAAAGTTTGCAAGCTCTTCCACTGGTCCGTCGCGAGATACTTCATCCTCTCCAGACTTTATCGACTCCTCTTGACTACAAAGGACGACAGCAAAATCGTACTTTCCAGCCCCCTTGAACATCTGATTGTCTACTTGGCATGCCCGGGCAGACAGCTGTACTTGTTGTTGCTGAACCGGACTCTTTGTGCCACTTTCAATGATTGGATAACTCAACAGGAGCACATCTTGGATGCTGACGCGTAGCATCTCCGACGACTGAACAAGATCAGTAATTTCATCCATCACCATGACAACAACACTCCCTGCAGACAATCTGAATTGATATTGCAACTGAGAGAGAGAACTGGACGACATTGCAGTCTCAGAAGATGACTCAGTCTTTTCAGGACAAGAATTTTCCATCTCGAAAGCCAGTAAGGTGTTTGACTCAGCTCTAACAGAAGGCTCTGTTGAAGACTGCATCCCACTTCTGCCACCAGTTTTAGAGACATCCATGCTGAGTGGATCCACACGGATTTGCAACTGTGTCCCTACACAGTGACTAGAGACTAGGACATAGCCTATGCCAGCTACAGATACTATCTCAGATCTTTCTCTGTTGTCAGTAGCTAGTTGGATAGCCTCACTCCACGAATACTTGCTCTGTTTTTAAAATAACAAAATTCAAAATTGTCTTAACTTTGTCTTTTGAAGACCTGTCTTCACTGGAATCCCGAAGAGGTTTACCTAATCAAAATTTGCAATGACTGTTGAAGGAATATTTGCACTGTATTTGCAACCTTATCTGAGAGTTTTGAAGGAAAAAACTATGTTATTGCTTTCTGACACAATCTCCAAAAAGATAAAAGTTAAAACAGAGGCAAAGATTAAAAGGCGGCAATTTACCTGTTTTTCTTCCCTGTGTTGTCTTTGTTGGCCTCGCGGTTCCTCCAGGCTTATAGCTAAACCAAGGAAGCTTCCCAGGCACAGATGAAGACTGGGTGTGTATGACCTCTGACCTCCGTCAGCTGAGGGCAAAGGTCGCTGGAGGTCATAGTGGACTAGGCAGTGAGGAAGGATAATGGGAATAGAAGGAATGGGACTGTGTTGCTCCAAAACCTCCACTGTGGAATAAAGAACATGAATAAAAAATCCATGTTTGGCACTGAAAGAGATTAAAAACAAAAACATAAAAATACCATGGACTGAAACTTCACTTACGCTGTTCCGTCTCATGAAAAGGTGTCTGTCCAAAATGAAGAGGATAGGAGCAGGCATTAGCAATGGTTACCCTGGCAACCGGGTCGTCGTCAATGGTTACATACATGACTCCCTCCTGTTCTGCCAAGAGGTTCACAAATGGTTGCGTAGCAATGGTCTCTGTGGTGGATGTTGTTTTGGGTGACGCCTGGCTGAAAATCTGGTTGATCTGTCAAAAAATAAAAAAATTAATTGGGACGGTCTAGATTCCATGGAGTTCAAGGAGGGGAGGGGTGGGGCTGATGACTTTTCCATTGGAGGAAGCTGTATTTAGCATCAATGTAAAAGCACATTGCACCAACATCTTCTTATAGTTAAAAAATTTGGTTTTTATTGTTATGATGTCTGCACTTTTTCCTTAATTTTTCACTAGCTTCTTTCTTTACGGGGTTTGTAAAACTGAAAGGGATTATAAAATTCCACAAAGAAAAAACTCACAGGAACTGATACTGGAATTCTTGGCCTAGAAATATCCAGTAGAATCCATCTACTCCAGTGAGTTTGCTCCTGATTGGTTGGATCTTTGACATCTGTTTTCCTATTGGTCCCCTCCGACTTTGCAAGAGCCAATGAGAGATACTGACTCTTGTCTTGAGTGTCAGAGGATGGTGGATGAGGAGATGGGATTGGCTGATTGTCAGACGGGATGTTCCATTGTGTGATGGGGATGTAGGTCTCTTCGGAAACAGCTGGAGGGACCGACACAGACTGCAGTGTGGAATCCTGCACAGTAACCTGTTAAGGAGGATGAAAAATAAAGATATAAACACATAATGAACAATTTAGTATAGTGTTTTTTAACATTAATGTCAGGACAAAAAACACTGCAAATATTGGAAGGTTCCATTTTGTTTGGATCTTACCTTATTGGTTGCTAGGGTGTCCAATGCTCTCAACATCACAGCTTTCTTGCTCTTGTTGCACAACATAAACTGAGGCAAAATTGTGATCACACGAATGTTGTGCTTGACAGTGGATCTCAGTGCAAGACGAACGACCTGAAAAATGAAAAATAGAAAGTTGACAAATAAAATAAAAATATTTAATATTCAAAAGAACGTCCTTCATCTAATAATTTCCCGACTCACCCTGTTCTGTGCTACACCCATCCGCTGCACGGACAGAGTAATGTGGATGTATCCCTCTGATATGAGGGTCAAAGTTGAAGGGTCATGGGTCGTTGCCAGGACAGACGCAGCTACAAGATGGATAGGTTTGGACTTGTTGCTGGTCGTGTATTTGGCTTTGCTGAGTTGCAAATAGAATCCTTCCTGTAAGATTGAAGAAAAAACAAAACAAAGAGAGTTCAAATAAACATGATGAAAGCTTAAGATGAAATTTAGAATTGCGAAAACTTGAAGGAAAAGATGAAACACAAGGCCTTGTTTGAAACGAAAGTAGTCAATTGCTAGTTCTCACTGCCAGTTTTCACTGCTGAGTGGGTACCGATGAACGTGCACCTACCTTAAATCTCTGCGGTGCTATCGTTTGTCCTTTCTGAAGAAACAACGTCTTGCTGCCATCCTCCATGACGTCAATATCTAAATCCGTCTCGTTGACCATCAAGCACCATGGTAACACATCCACCATGATGGTGTTCAGGTTACGACTGAGGCGCGTTGTCGTGACCTGTAGATCGGTGTTTGGTTTGTACGTGGTGTCCGTGGCAACCGTGTCCGGAGTAGCGTTAGGTGCCAGCGAGTGCGTGCCTGACGGGACTTCAGTGTTGCGAAGAGTGCAGTCGAAGGATTTTGTGCTGTTGGAGAAGAAATTTGAAGAGGGTGTTATTAAAATTTAATCTTTCCAAGAATCTCAAAAATGCACCAGGTGGTTTTGCAGGATTTGCAGTATTAAGGCAAATGTAATTTTTCTCTGGACAAGAAGGGCAAGCCTACTGTCTTCTGAGTGAGTGACTGTGTGACTGACTGAATTGACTGAGTCACTCACTGACTGACTGAGTCAGTGAGTTTAAATAATGTCTCCACCCGAGACGTTTTGGTCCAGCTCCATTAACCTTGCTTTTAGACAAACTACAACATTTCTTCAAGTTTAACACAAAACGGAAATTTGTATCACCTGTCATAGTCAATGTGGTTGTATGGCCACGCCTCCATCATATTGGGATGCTGACATTGCTTAGCAACGGTTTCCATGGTGACTGGAGAGGCATCATCACTGTCTTTGGATAATCCCAGGCTGAGTTCATCAATCATGTCTGTGTTGATGGTGATTGGTGGGTTTGATGGACTAGAATCGAGACTGAAAACAAAACAAATTATCTTCAATTTACTAACGAATGTTAACCTAAAGTTTAGATTAATATAATACTTCAGACATATTATGCAATATTAATATAAGATCTGGACAATTTGTACTTTACTGTACTGTGAATTTAATCCATTCACTTAAAAGAGGAATGAATTACAAAACAATTTGCTTTTACTTCTTGCAAAATTTCTTAAGATTTTTGTTTAGAAAGCAGTGAAAAAAATACAAATAAGAAAGGTTTAATTATCTTACCCTAGTTGAAAGGTGAGATTGTGCCAGGCGTTCGGAGCAAACCGGTACAGTGATTGGTCTGAGCCTTGACCTTTGACCTGAACGACCTTGAGGTCATGTGGCTTAGTTGATTGAATATTCATGATCATGGGCCAGGGGAGGTGACAGCGGACGACGAACAACGGGCTGAACAGAACCTGCAGATTTTAAACATAATTCAGACAATTTTAAGCAATGACGAATATCTTTGACTAAATTTGATTTGAAACTGTCGAGTTTGAGGGACAAAAAAAGGTGTCATACATTTGATTTATACTTTACTTGAATTTTTTTTGGGGTATATTTTATGCTTACTGTAGTATCCAAACACATACACGTTTAATATAGTCAAGCCACATGTCATTTCCAGGCCACCATACAAATGTACAGGTTTGACCTTTGTACCCTGTGTACAGTATTCGTGCATGGCATAGTAGTTCCAATAAAGCAGTATACAGATCAATCCAAACAATCTGTCTTCATCCTCCGATTCTACACTTACCAGTCTCTGTACATGATTTTCATGTTGTTCCGTAAAGATGCGACACCACATGTAGTGATTTACACCGTCATTATCAGAAACCTTCGAACACAACAAAGAAAATTTCATCTAATAAAACCTTCAAAAGTGTGACTTTTTTAGGCTGGGTTGGCGAATCTTAATATCAGTCCTGCCCTCCACAAAGAAACTATTTACGCAGCCACTGTGTACTCAGTGGTTCCTGGGGCTTGTTAGAATTTTTTTGTGAAAAAAGTTTGATTCTACTCTAAGAATGGAAATTGAAGCAATTGAACAGGAATGTAATAATTAAGAAAATGAAGATGAAAATCAAATAAAACAAAACAATAACAAACCTTCAGAACTGATTGCTCCCGACTCATCTCTCCAGAGATGGCAAACTGTTCTGACCAATCACCACCCTCCTTATTTAGCTTGACTCTGACCCCTGTGATGTCACTGCTGCTACAGGTTAAAGAAGGCAGGCTGCTATTGGCTGACAGAGTGTGGAAGTGCTTAGCATCGATCACCTGACTTCCAATTCTAGCCAATCGGATGAACTGTATCTCGAGGTCTAGGCTCAGGGCGTTGGTGAAGAAATGCTGACCACACAATATCACCTGGAAAGAAAATTGACTTCAAATAAAATTTCATCTTGACATCTAAATTTCTCTTTCTCTTTCACTTTTCATGTCTGTCTTTCATCTTCTAGCTACCTTCTTCTATTTCTTGACAGAATCTTTTCTTAAATGAACGTTTTTGTTAACTTTTTATAGGCAACAAGGTTTTTCACGAATTAATTTCATTTCACTCAATTTCATTTCACTCAATTGTAACATTTTGTTCAGTTCTGGGAGAAAATCAAGTTTTATTTTTTCTATCAGGATATCTTTCAAGATTCTTAGGAAAGTTTGACAAATGGCTATTTTCTTCTGTTTAGCTTTCTGTTTGTCTGTAATGCCTTTCTGTCTGTTAAGTGGGTGGTGGCTAGGCTGTCTGTTTATTAGGCTATGGCTTGGCTGTCTGTTTGTTAGGCTGTTTAGCTATCTGTCTGTTACCGTGTCTGTCTGTCTACATACCTGTTTCTGCAACGCTGATATTTTCTTGATCTTAATGAATAGGGTCGCCGTCTGGTCTTTGTGCTGCAGCGTACGTACAATCGTTCTCTCCTCCTCAAGACAGAATGGTTCGGACCATCGCCAGTTTCTCCAGCCCTCGATGCATACATGTAGTCTCTAGATATGCAAAACAGGTGCCAAGGTCAAAGGTCAAAATCACTAAAGAGTCAAAGTTCAAAATCACTAAAACAATGCTTCAAAATTGCTAGTGCTGTGGACAAATTTCTTAACTATGGCTATGGCTAGCTTCAGCAGCTTCCATTGGTGCATGTGCGATTGCAAGCCGCAGCCATAATGATGTAGCCTTAGCCTACCTGTCGATGGTGTTTGTGTGTTCGCCAGCTGTACTCATGGCCCTTTCTGCTTTGCAGGACGATTGATTCATCTGTGTGGACCTGGCCGAATCGCAGGGTTTCGTCGGTGTCGTTGCAGATGGCGTAATTGCTGAATAGAAGACGCTCCTTGTCAGCTGAGTTGACCTGAAATTGATACAAGAAACAATTTATTTCATTTAGCAAATATCTATAAATGGACCATTCCAGATTTTGGCAATAAGCCCCGCCCACCATAGTCACCTGACCAAAAGCCTTGATCTAATTGGTCAATGCACACTACTTGATTGACGGGCAGGAGGGGATCCATAACAACCATTTCAAAAATTGAAAAAAAAACAAACAAAAAACTCTGAATCCTTGACATCAAAATGTTCCCAACATACCTGTGATATTGCTTGTGCGGCCATGTTGAGCGAGTGCACCGCTTCTTGACCAACGCTGACCTTGACTGACCCCATGTCGACATGACCTTCTACATTTTGACCCCAGGTCGTATCCACGGTTGCGGATGCCTTCATTGGATGCAGCAGGGTTGCCATGGTGAGGTTTCGGTAGGTTAGGATGTCACACTGGACGGTGGTTGTCATCTAACGAAAGTCAGACAATTTCCGATAATTTCACCTTTTCTTATTTATGCTCAAAAATAAATCGCAAAAATCAAGTCTCATGAGCAATGACACACTAATGCCTTTGTTACAGTTAATTCTAATAACTTTGTTTTTGACTTTATACTGAATGATTTGTGATTACTTGCTTACGTCACTCTCCTTATCTGAAGAAAATTTCCTTCATAAACAAATACTAAAAGATGACTTTGCTGCGGAGGCTTATGAAAAATTACACAGGCCACAAATTTACAAAGTGGACAGAAAGCGAACAAACACTGACCTGTAGTTGTGTGTTGGCTTGAGCCGATGACCAGTGATTGAGATACAAGTCTGAAGTGTCCAGTCGAATGACCATAAACTCTTGGTCTGCCGGCGAGAGGTTGTCCGACACGAAAGGCTCCAGCCACTTGGGTTGCGCTGGATGATAAATGTAGAGTGTTAAACACAGCTCACAGCGAGACAACGGTGTAATTCAGTTCTTGATCAAAAGGGCTGGAAGATTTGCCATACACATGGGAGGCGGGGAAAAGTAAGCCACGCCCCTGCTTCACTTCCTTTGACAGTAACGTCATCAGTTTCTTAGGTACACACTTCCAACATGAATGTGTACAATCTTACGACTTTCTGCCACATGCGTATTTCAAAACACACAGTTCTGAAGCAGTCTACAACGTACTCTTTATATGAATAGTTTGGTTGCGGTACCCCGGCAAGCTCAGTGGTTGAGTGGTAAGACATCTGCGCTAGTAAGCAGGAGGTTATGGGTTCGAGTCCCACCCGAGTGATATTTTCTCACAATCACTAGGAACAATTCTGAGTATACAGGTTTAATAAAATACAAACGTCGGTGAAGGGCCAAACCCAATATTGAATTGATATCAACCTGATTCCATCACAATTCCATCTTATGTACACGAAAGAACTCTGACAAACTAAAATATCAGAGATACATTTATAGCATTTCAGTGAAGTGTTGATTCATATAGGTTGATTGTTCTAGTATTTACATTGTTTGCATAAAATCAAAATGCAATCCAAGAAAGCATGGATTATCTTCATATGCTACGGACGCTATTTGCAACATAACTTGCATTTCCATGACGATATCAGGTTGTGTAACGCTTGTCGTAAATCCCTGTTGCGTAGATAATAGATGACAACATTCAACCAGCAATTAGATAGAAACAAAATGTCTGTGAGAGTCCCGATTAGGAAGCTATTATAAGTCACAGCGCCCTCTTGTGACGTCTGAATGGAAATCCTCACGATGGATGGGAGCCAGGTTACGACAAGCGTTCCTGTGATGATGATGACGGTGGTCGCCAGTCGGAAACTCATTTGATGCGGTATTCCGTGGCCAATTGCGCCGTTGCCTGCTTGGTTTTCGGCAGCGATGCGTCGCGCGTGACGACGCGCGATGACAGAAATGTGAACATACAATCCAAATATGGTAAACAGTACAAGCAACAGGAACACCACGCTTAAGTAGACTCTCCAATTGGACGACTGCCAAACGCACAACGTCAGACCATTCATCACGACGACGCTGCGATCGAACACCCCGTAAACTAAAACGCTCCAGACGGTACTAAAAGTCCACGTTAAACATACAACGACCTTTGACCTAAAGACTGTCATAATCATTGGGTACTGTAAAGGACGAGTGATAGCAATGTAGCGATCAATCGTGAGAAGACAAAGAGAGAAAATGCTGAGAGTTTGAAAGAAGTATTGTAAGGCGTCGCGAGCAGCACAGACAAAATCTCCCAGCATCCATGCACCGCTGACTATTTCCGGTAGGCGAAGAATCGAACACAATCCTGTGCAAAGATCTGATAACGTCATGCTAGCCATGAATATCTTGGTGGTGTGATCCAAGCTTGTCACACGTCGTAATGCGAGAAGCATCAGCGAATTTAGAGTCAAGTTCAGACAGCTTACAAGCATCGCTAGAAAGACGGCAAGAATTGCCAGTGCCAGGTCTGAGGTTTCACTTTCAACCTCCACTCCTAAGAAACCTGACGTAGTATTCGATACCATCCCTGCATCCAGTGTCGAGCTTGAAGCCATGGTTTCCAAAACTGGATTTTTTTTCAGAAATTCAATATCCAGATTTTTCCAGACAACAAGTTAAAAGAAATGCATTAAATGTCCACTGACTCTCACTCCAAAACTACAGGAGAAGTGTAAAACTGGATTTCCTCATTTTGGTGTCTCACAAAGTCTTTTTCCAAAGAAATTATACAAATTGAGCGAACACTGAAATAGGTTGGATGTTAAACGCTCTGAAAACTCCAGCATATAACGGTATGTGACTCGCCAAAACGCTGCTAATAAGTGCCAGATCACTCAAAGTGCTAGTGCCTTCGACAGGGTGTGTTTAGTCCAAATTTCACCAACTGACATTTAAATTAGCTTTCCTCAAATCATCTGTAAGCGTATGTAATGACTTGGTTCTGTGTAAGCTTTTTATTTATCTGCGCAGAAAATTGGTAATTGCTTTTTTCTCAGCACCTGTTTCTTTGGACAGTTCATAAATATCCTGCTCTCAAATGATGTCGTTGTCACCCGTCTTGATGAATGCGTGGCATTGCTCTTTCAATTCGAGAGATGAAACAGCTCATTAATAAGATTGATGATAATTAAAAACAGCCGAGACAAACACTGGTTTCCACAATTTATTCCAATTGTGAAAAGGTCAGACCATTGATGCTGAACGGTCACAATTGGTGGTCAGTCATGAAGGCACCAAAGCTTGACAATAGAGAATACCATAATGAATTGATTCTGAACGGAACAATTACACTTTCATAGAATTGCCGAGCGAAGAATCATTTTAATATTCAACACAGTTCAGATAAAGTGAAACCGCAACAAAACACCAAATTACAAATATGGAAAAGAGTTAAATTACTGGCCAGTAACTTCAAGATTAACAAGACTAAATTTGACCTTTTTCCCCTCGAAACATGGTCCTAAATTTGACATAATCTATTGCTAATGACACGCTTTGAGTAGTACTGTTATACAAATATTGAGTGGCTCAGCGTGGAATGGGAGGAATATTATCGCAAGGTAAAACTGGACTTTTCCATTTCATGAGGCAAAGTATGCAAATAATGATTGTTTATGAGTGCAATGGTAAGAATAATTTCATGAGGTGACAGATGGAATGTTCCATTCCACGAGGAATAGAACTTCTATTTTTGCGGTGTGGCCGGGCCATGGGTTGGGACGAATAATTCAATTACACGTGATCAACAACCCACCGATTAGACGACAGGGATTTATTCAGGCATTGTATAACTGTTAATAGCTTAAAGGCAAGATGGAGTAGTAAATAAAAGACAAACCTTTTCCGAGAGTGTCTGTATGATGAGCTAGCCTGACTTCCATACAGTCCATCTTGAATCCTAAGGAGACGACTGGGAGTAAGTGTGCTGAGAAACTGGAATCTACCCTCATTGACGCAGCGAGAGCCGTGGGGGATATGATCAGACCGGGATGGTTCTGGGGTGATAACGGCTCGTCATCGCTGCGTAAAGAAAAAGTCAGAGATGGTCATGAGACCTAGGGTGCGTTTTGGCGGTCATAACCAAGAATTGGTTCGATGGTTTTTCTTTGGTTAATTGTTTTGGGGATTTGAGTACTACATGATCATGCGTAATTCTAACCCAATTAAAATTGCCGAAGAAATTCACCGACAAGAAACCACCGAACCAATTCTTGGTTATGACCACCAAAACGCACCCCTAGAGAAAGATAGTTTTAACTCTGTGCATGACCAATAGGGGGCGCTCTATCGTCTACCCTCATTGATGCAGGTAGGGCTGTGGGGAATACGATTAACTTTGATGAAACCCTCTCCCCTTCAAATATCCCCGCCCCAAATATAATCCTCGATACCAAGTTCAGATGTTCTATTTACCTATCTTTGGCGACACTGTTGAGTACGACTCTCCACAGCGAAGCTACCGCTTGCCTGGATGTTTTGTCCGATGAGGCGGGCAAACTGAGGTGATAGGAATGCAGTTCTGAGACGTACAGTTGACGGTAGACGCAGAAATCTTGTCTGAGATCGTCCCAGTACTCCAAGGTGCACGGAACCTGTGGCCAAATGATAAATTTATTTTGTTACTTTACAGAAGTTGTTTTGGTATTCAGTTGAACCACATTTATGTTTTGAAAACGAAAAAATATAGCCGCGTCCTAACTAGGCTACGACTGAAACTAACACAAGGGTCTATGGTAAGTGGCTGTAGCCACTTACATAGGCGCGTGTATAAATTGCTAAGCCGTAGCCTTGTAATTCAGACATGGCTATATTTACCTCTTCTTCAGCAGTGGCCTCGCTATCGGCTGCACCAGCCTGATGCAGAGGTATTGGAGTTACAGATACGTGTGTCAGGATCCTAGGCTCGGGGTAACACCAGGTCATTGACCCCCAGTGACCTTTGGTGCTGTCTTGCAGGGCGAGGGAGGCGAAGACGATTTCGTTGGGCTTGGGACTCAGACCAACTCCATCTAAGGATATTGAAAAAGGTAAACTTTAAGCAAATTCGAAGTGGTACCTTGTACATTATTCTAAAAATTTCTCATTTCAAAAATTGAACACAGAAGGTAGGCCCTACTGTGGACAAAATGAGGCACTACAATGGGCTATACTAAATAAAATGCACATTTACTGGGCCAAACTTTTTGTTTTGATTAAGTTAAATATATTGCTATTTCAAAGTATTAAACACAATAAAAAACAGTAATTTTAAAATCATAACAATATGTGTTAATTATTGTCAACTTTTTTTCAACCTTTAATTCACATCTTTTTGTAAATGGCTACAGCACTCTTGTTATTTTTTTCCCCATTTTTTAAATTAAATAATTTTTTTTTGGGGGGGGGGGGAATTGGTCCTGCCCACCCATTGGATTCCTTACCCCCATCACTGATGTAGCGGAACGCCCCAGCTCTTAAATCATCCTTGTAGTGTCGATCTGGCTGCTGAGATATTACATCCTTCAACAGGAAGACTGGGGCATGCTGGGAAGGGCTAGACTCCTTTGCTTTGACGAAAGTTTTGTCTTGCTCCTTAAAAAAAAGGAGACAGAACACTTTGCAAACCTAGCACATGTGTCTGCTTTTAACATATGAAATACAAAATGCAGTTTATTTACTAAACAAAAAATTGGTGAGATAATTTTGATATACATGGTACAAAGCAAATGTAAACAAAACTATTTTTGTACCCGTCCATGTTGGTTAAAATACTCCGTCACATGACGTTGCATCAGCGTGACACAGTTCAAATGCTCCTGACCTAGGAACACAGTCACATGACCCAGGCTGACCCCGGCCGTCACACGATTCATCGACCTGTCCGCGGCGCTACCGCCGTGTGCCGTCCAGTGGCTCTTGGCATCCATGCTCAGGTTGAATGGACCAATCAGGGGTCTCGTTTTATTGCGGATTGATGTCTTTAGCAGGTGTTGGTCAAATCTCAGTCTTGCTTGAATTTCTGAGACGATCCCTGTGAAAGAAATATATGAATTTATAAACACTGCTTTTGCTGTTTAAATATCTCACATTTTGTAACACACATTTAAATCATTTCAAGTTTTAAATCTCACCATTGTTGTTTTGCAAATTGATCGCACCCTGACAATCACCAAACGAGCAGACGACGTGAGGATATTCTGAGTCCGGTATCGTTGCCATGACAACCACAAATTCTGTCATCTCAATGGAGACGCTCTTCACACGGGAGAGTACATCCAGGGCATCGCTGTGGGTGCTGCTGTGATGTGATTGGCTGGATGGACGCCTGTTGCTGTGGCCGACGACAGGGGGATAGTGGGGCAAAACTGTAAGTTTGAAAAAAAATTAACAAGTGTGTGAAACCTTTTTCATATTTTGCTTCGAAAGAACTGCTTCCACCGAACAGATTGTAAAAATTTGCGTACCTGGTATTAGAATAGCGCCCCCTTGTGACAAGGCATCCTTCTCCGCTACTGGCTGGGCCGATATCTGAATGGATTTCGGTGGGGTGAGGCGTCTTATGAACTCAACGGCCTGGTCCACTTTAGCCAGGCTGAAGCTCACTTTGGCAGGACGGGCAATTTTCACTTTGGCGCTGGCTACAAATAAATAAATAAAATACAGAGAAATCAGAAAATGCTAAAAGTTTGGGGCTTTTGGCCTTTTTTTCACAAAACCTTTGGCTAACCTACCAAATTAAACTGAGCAAATAAACAAGAAAATTACACACCATTACAGGATGAATTGGGTTCGGAATGCTAAAATATATTTCCCTGACCGTACTAAATGTGACCAAATCCATAAATGGGTAAATTTTCAATTTTTTTTATGCACAAAGCACATATTTTTCTTCTCATTACTCTAATCTTTTAGCTTCAGCAAGCTTCAATTTTTACCGTTGTTGGATTTTGCAACATTCCCTGTGGTGTTTGACAAATCCTGGTGGGGTTAGGGGTAAAAACATTTCACTTAAGATACCTCATGATTTTTTCTTCAAGGTTTTTATGGAGTTCTTCTTGACAGATTTTACCTTGATTGCTGAGGCAGTCGTTGACAGTGAACGTCAGAAGGGCGGGTCGTACCCCGGTCTTAGGGTGGGGCTCCCCCGGGCAAGTCTCAAACCAGGGTACGGTGAAATCAGCTGGATTAGGCAATGGCTGATCACCAGATAACTCTATTTAGAAAAGTATGATGTTGAAAATTGGCTAATCAGATGCAAGACGAAAGGTAAAAACTCAAAGACAACCATCTTGATTTATTCCTTGTAAAATTTTGATGTTGAAAACCTGTTCACCATTTTCATTCAATAAAAAAAGCATAAGTTATCCAGTTTTTAATTTCATGACAGTGACAACTTTAACTGATGTACAAAAAATCTGTTGTAACTACTTGCCTCTAGTGGCGGGTTTCAGAGAAGCCCCTTCCACTGTCAAATCATAGATGGTAAGCTCGGCTCTCTGTTGCTGATGTTCAAGAGATAAAACCGCGGATGGTTGCATTACGGTCACGAACAAAAATGGCTGCAGCTCTGTCCGTCCTTCCTCAATTGTTGGCAGTGATTCGTTGCCTTCTTGATCATGAACCTGAGCCAAGTTTTCTTCGGCCGAATTAACGTACGAGTATAAAAACACCGACACCTTGCCCGCCGTGATTAGTGCATCGATCGGAGTAAAGCTACCGCTTTTGGAAACTTTCTTGGATTTCTGAGCTTGTGCCGAGGAAGACGATGGAATCTTTTGGACTGAAAACGGGACTGGCATCTCTTGCATTGCGACCTTTAGCTTTTGCCCTTTGACCCCTGCTTGGGTGGAGTCCTCACTGCCGAGTCCACTGTCGACGGGCGGGGAATACTTCTTGCCCTTGTGACGAGCATCAGAATTCATTTCTCGTGTTTTTGGCAGTTTTCCAGTCTGTACTGATGACGTCATCTGGTGCGTACCCTCGAGTCGTTGTGAAGGCGGGTCTTCCATTAAATTCCCAATTTTCATCAGCGATAGGAAGTTATCTTGGACCAAAGTTTGTAAGAGACACACTTGCCCGGTGCTAAGATAGAACGTCATGTCACTGGTAAAGTCCACTTCGATGGAGTGGCCACAGACCGTCACTGGCTACAAATGTAACACAAAGACATGTATCAAACGGTAGCCATATTGGTCTAGTTCCCAGACTGCCTAGTTCCAAAATACACAATTAATAAAATAGACAAATATACAGATTGAAAAAAAAATATATAAACAGACTTACTGTTGACCTATGCTTGTCAGAAGCACCATGCGCTTTGTCTATGATGATGGCAGGGGCTGCGACAAACCGGATGTCAATACCCACAACAAGAGGCAGGAGAGAGACCTCCCTTGGGGTGGGGCTGAGTATGCAAAGAGTTGGTAAACACTTTCAAACAGTTAACCATTGAAAAAAAATAATGACTAAATGAGAGATTTCTAGACAAATTTTAGATATTCACTTTTGCTATTTTTGCAACGACCGAATTAAATATCTGCAATTTAAGAAGTCATAATGTCTACAAGGTAGACCAAAATTTGAAATGAGAAATCTAATTTTACCTTTGTATTGCGTCTGTGTTCCACTCCAGGGCCGGGTTCTGAGAGTGTGGCATTCCGTCGATCTCACTCTCGCCTTTCCCTTTACCTTGGTCACAACATGCCTGGATCTGATCCCACAATGCAACAGACACACTGAGGTCATTGACGTCCAGTTGGTACTGACGATCTTCCACATCTGAGCCCGGTGTCTGGGTCGTACCTGCTTGCACAGCACGTCTACGTAAAACAAAAACCTCTTAAACACGGAGCAAAAACTGAGATTTAAGAAGTGTACAAAAAGTGAGTGATTGATACAAGGTCAAAGGTTAGTGGTTAATGACTCACCTAAATATCTCCTTTTTGAGAACAAGTCGTTGCAGTGGGTTATCAGCATGTGGCCGGAGACACACCGAGTTGACTTGGAGTAGGAAAGTGTCCTGCGTTTCCATGGCGATGATCTCATCTTCTTGACCTCTTGTCTCCCCTAGCAACCGAGGTTCTTTCGTAGGAGCAAAGATCCGGACTTCCTTGCAGTCAATGTAGATCAGAGGGAGGTTACGACTCGACAACCATTCTTGGTTCGGAGTCGATGCCGATTTCAGACTTGCAGTTCTCTTTTGGTGGGAATCGGACGGAGAACGGATGCTTGTAGTTGAGATTTCGCGCTGGAATTGAGGCATCGCTGGTCTCTGTTTTGGTCCAATTCCTGAAATATCCGCGGTTGACTTAGCGACATCAAGAATGTTTACTGTGCTAAAAATATCAAGCATGGAGACGTACAATGGGCACCACAACATAACATCAAACGGCTGTACCGCGACGACAATTTCATGAATGTAGCGCTGCCGTGACAGCGTTATTTCTTGGCTAGACGATTTCTTCGACTCCTTCGGTTTGCCAGACAACTTTTGCACCAGGGATCTTCCCTGGGCCATGGTCCAAGTTGCCGACAGAAACCCGTGAGACTTTGCATCGCTGGGCTTGGTGGCATGGGGAGCGGCGAATGGGTTGAAGGGCCTCGGGGCGGAGTGGCTGTGGGGACGCAGACGTAGACCACGGATGCTACTGTTGTGGGTGAGGGTGTCAGTGCATGAGAACAACACACCACAGAACGGACCACGTTGCCAACTGCCATTGCTGTGAAGAAAGCAAAATTGAAGGAGTTTATGATGAATACAAATTTAAACAAGTGCAGTGTCGTGGCCTCATAGTGTGAGTACTTTTGCTGGTTCTGGGTTCAAGTCCAGCCTGGGGTAATGGTGCGTGTGCCCTTGGGCAAGGCACTTTGTCACTCATTGCTTCTCTCCGCCCAGGAGTAAATGGGTACCTGTGAGGGCAGAGATGGCTATTGTGATTGACTTTAGCTGCTTTCCACTGAAATTTCAGCATTGATCTCTATATTTCCCTAAAAGCTGAGATGGTTTTGGAATGTTTTGGAGAATGAAAAAAAAAGCAATGTTTTATAAAATACTAACTTTTGAGTATAATGGTTGACATTCAATGAACCAACTTTGCACGTCACTTTCGAGTACACATCCTGAAAATCAAAACTTGTGGTCAGATCCTCAACCTCGCAGCTGATCTTCATAGTGGGAGCACCCCTGTACAACCTGAAGCAGAACTTCTGCAGTGTCCACTGCAGCCATAAGGACAGTTTCACTGTATCACTATTGTCTTCCTGGTCAGGGGGTGCCAGTCCTTGCGGAGACACGGGCACCTCGGCTGGTGAGGATAGAGACAGGGTGGTTGTTTCTGGATTGTCGGGTTGCCCGGAGGACGCAACGCTACTGAGAACTCTCGGAGCTGATTTGGACGGTGATGCTGGAATTATGGGAACGCTAGCAGCTTGGGGTGGGATGCCGTAACTTGAGTTGAAAACTTCAATCAGTTTTGATTTGTTGCTGAGGGCCTGGTTCAGGAGTGTACACGCCAGTGTCACCTTGGAATAAAACAAATAATTACACCCTCTTAAAAATGATCTCTTTGAAAGGCAAAGTACTGACATTTCTAAAACAAATATTCAGCTTTTTGTTGATACTAAATGGTTTTGAATATTTCGTTCCGTAAAATGAATATCTGTCAAAACAAATGCAGCAACCCAATGACTAAGGAAATATACTTTTTTTCTGAGAATCCTGTTCAAACAGCTTCGGTTTTTGTTCTGATTATTTTTTTTCTTTCTTTTATTCATCTCCCTCGAAATCTTGAATTTGTAGGTGTGGATGAATAACCAACCATCCCTGTCAAACACGATAATTACACATTTTAGTGAGAAAAAAAGAAGATATTTACACATTTTTCATGAAAAAAAAGGATAATTACACATTTCTAATGAAAAAAATGAAAAAAACGTTTACTGCAAGGCAAAGAAAAACTTTTAAAAAAAGTATATAAAGATGTTTTCAATAACTTTTTTTTTACCTGTGACTTGGAGCAAGCCATTTGTATCTCCTGCATATCAGCATGCACACACAGCCCCAGGCCTGGCCTAGCCTTAGCCGCTCTGCCAGCATGGCTAGACGTCACACCGACTGTGGCTGACAGGACAAGCGGCTTCAGAAGATAATACGGGCCCTCATCGGAGTGAATAGTGTACATGCTGAAATTGGAGGCCTTCACACTCCATGGTAGCTTTTCACCTAGTGTTTGTTGAGAGTAAGAGAATTGTATTACACTGTATTACATTGTATAACATGGTATTAAATTGTATCACATTGTATTACATTGTACTATTGTTTCCTCATATGGCCCAAAACAATATATATTTTTTTATACCTGTATCTGGTGGAAGATCTTTTCGATCCAATGGAATTTCTTGCAATGCCAAAATCTTCTGATGATTCAAACTCGTCACCTTGACGACCGGAATACTCAGTACCACCATCTCCGGTGGGCTGTTACCCAGCATGCCTTGCTGGATGCATTGTGGGATACTCGTCACGTTGGGTCCAAAGGTGAGGTGGTCCGTGGGAAGCGTTATGAAGCAGGTCTGAATGTCCACCTTGGAAATTCAGGAATATAAAATCTTTGAAAATTTCCAGAAAAGTGAAGGACCGCGTAAATAAAAATCAAAAGTTAGACCCTCCGCCCGAAATTTCTCGTTAACCATAACCACTCACCTGAACGGTCAGCTGTTTAACGACCAGCCACAACTTTTCCAGTAACTTCTCCCGGTCTGTCTGTTTGTCTTTGTCAGCCATCTTGGATTCTTCAGCTGTATCTAAGCTCCGTGGTTGCTGGGCCAACGGATTTGCTGTCTGCTGTGAAACGGTCGATGACTGTCGTTGAATTGGTTGGGAAGATTTTATTTTGTCCGGAGAAGTTGGTTTGACTCTCTGTACACTGCTTGAACCTGAGAATAAACGTTACAAAAATCTAATATAAAAATCTCTGAGAAATGGTCATATTTGTAAGTTTTGGATCCTTACTAATGTATCATTAGATAGTTTTCAGTAAAAAAAACCCACTTTTTCCAAAATTGGATTCACCCTGAATCGAAAAACAGAAATTTATCTTGTTTCAGAAAATAATCTGTCGATGGAAACAAGAGTTATATACCTTCCGAGGAATGTTGCTTCGTCACATATCTTCGATTCTTGCGAGAGCTCGCATCCTCTGTGACCTTTGACCTAACTTGACCTCTGGGCTGGTACAGCAGCCACGTGTAGATGATCGGGTCAACACACACAGCAGTTCCTTGCACATCAAGAAGGAAAACTCCGCAAGACACTTACCGGAACAAAAATTGAAAAAGTAGATTCGTTATTGCTTAATAATTAATCTAAGCACAAGATATATACTTTTTTTTACATAAATGCACAGACCCTATTGATTGAATATCAAAATGCAGGATATTTTAATAAAACACAAACCTTCCGAGGTGTTGTCTGAATCAGACGATCTTGGAATCTGAATGGTGAACGTTATAAGGTCCACAGCATCAAGCTGGGATTGAGTTGACTGCTGTTTCATGAAACTTTTGTGGTGGTGCAAATCTGAGGTGTCTACTGGGCCATGAAACAGCGGTGTGTCACTGGCTCTGCCTTGATCTAGGGGAAAAAAAGGGAAAAACAAGGTTCAGCTCCATTTATTGTCTACAGAAGACCTTGTCAAAAAAATTTGTTAAAATATTATTTTTGAAAATAAATAAATAAAAACATCTAGTCAGGCTCCCTTTGCAGTTTCTTTGATGAAATGCTGAACTGCTTACCTAATGCTTGCACTGTAATCTGTGCTAGGCTCAGGGTACCAGACATAGCCTGGGTTAGCCTAGTCTGAGTGAATTTAACTTCCAGGCTATTGAGAGAGGCTTGTAGTACAGGCTGGCCGGATGGGAAGGCTTTGACTATGAAGAAACATAAGGAAGAAATTTATGATTATTTAATGAAGATGAATTGGATGATATGAATATTCAATTCAGATGACATGTGAAATGCATATGTACACAGTTTGAGCATATGAAATCAAGGGTTACGTTTAAAGGCTGCTTCATATATGTAAATGCGATGCAAATTTGACGACACAAAGCATTCACTGCGAAATTCGCCGGAGTTGAAATGTTTTCAAGTTTTGTGAAATTGCAGTGCAAAAACTTTCCCGGACGTCACAAATCGCGTTCGCATTTGCGCCAAGTATTAGCCAGCTTTAAGTCTTTTACCGGATGGTTTAAAGACGTCCTCCAATAGACTGGTTCCGGCGAGTCTGGCCGCCTCCACCTCTGGCTGTCTACTGGTCCAGCTATTACAGATATGTAGCATCAGAAGACATTGCGCTTTGGTTGCATTGCATGAGATACTGGGCAGCTCCAGCATTAACTCCGAATGAATCAGACTTTTGTCTTTCCTGAAATATGAAAAAAAAAAAATTGTCTCAACTTTAGTAAATCGTTTTCACTTTTCTTTTGGCTGAGCCATTATTTTAGTGCTTAGAACTTTCTTAGCAAATTATGAAGTTTTTCAAAACTCACCAGTACATAGGCAGCACCAGTTCCTTATGGTATACCGCTGCACTCCATGAGGGCATGATGGGAAGGATTGGGGGTGAAAGGTCACCGCTGGGGTCAATGAAGGTCAAACCAAACTGGCAACCGAAGATCTGTCGGAGCGAGTGACATTTAACTTGAGTAATGGTTTCAAGAAGATTGGCATTTTTTCACCACATTACCTCAATCTTTTCATGAACCTGGGTTACACAACGGGCTGGATGTAGCCAATTCGTTGGGGTCACGGGTATCCTATATGATAGCACTGCCCAGTTAGCAAGTGACAGTCCCTCAGTCAGTCAGTCAATGCAATGAGATAGGTATAAAAAAGAAAGCTGGCTCTCTTTGTGATCAGCAAAACGTTACTATTTACTTAAAACTCAGAGTTTTCCAATTCCTACCTTGTAGTATTTATGTGTGTAGCAGTGGTACATGAGTTTGGAGCTACGATTGTTGATTGGCAGTTTACTGACAGGCTGGATGAGTCTTCTTGCATACATGGGCTCTGTGCTCTGGAAGTCAATCCTGTCGGTTTGAAGACATAACGTCGGAACGGAAGGTGTCTCTTGAAAGTTCGTGCCCTGGGAGCAAAAAAAGATGACACCTTGAGGATTATAAAGAGTCTCTATAATGTTAAACTCAGAAAAGTTGCACAGAAAATGTACATTATGTAGCACGATATGAGACGGAGGGAACCCTCCTCCTTTGTGTTGGTCATTGTGTCACCAGAATCTCAAAAATTCCTTTGAGATATCTAGGGGGATGTGTAAGGCAACAATAGCCAACAGTTCGCATAGGATTTAGGGAGATGGGGGGGGGGGGGTGGACCCCTTCGTCGCATATCGCGTCCTGGGTATATCCATGTAAGGTTAAATTTGTCTGTGAGAAAATCTGCATTACTCAAATGAAATTCCTCAAAATCAATACATTCACAAGAAAAATGATATGTGCCCAATTCAAAATGTCTGTATTTAGTAAGGAAGGCTTTTATATTCAAATGTTTTAGTTATCGGATAAGTCTCTTGATGAGATTGCACCTGTTTAGCAGTAGATGGGCTCTTGGATGAGTTGTAGTAAGGATGCTGCGCCGATGGAAACAGAATCTGTAGATTGAGTAGTGTTAGATGGGTGGAGCGTGACGGCACCCAATCCTCAAGAGTCGTGACTTGCTCTGGCGTGGCCGACGGTCGATTCTCATCAACAATTTCTGAATAAATAAAAGATATTGACAATGAAACATTCAATGTCAAGTTCATGGTTACTGCAACAAACAAACTCCCATGAAAATGAAGTTGTTCATGCCTGCGACGCATTCTGCTGTTTTCGTATCAATGATGCATTTGGCACACTGATTTCTAGAGTCTCAGGAAGACAATTGCTGCAAAGTATCCAGCTCAGGGACATAAAAAGACCACATGGTTTGGCACTTAAAGGACTGCTCCATATTTGACCATAAGCCCCGCCCACCTTTTGTTTACCATGGTCATCTGACAAAAAGTTGTGATCTAACTGGTCGATGTGTGCAGTTTGATTGACAGGCGGGAAGGGTCCATTGGGCAACAAAAGCTGTTACCTGGTTGCGGTATGCTGTAGGGTTCGTACTCGTGATCGGCTGCGCATTCCACGAACTTCATCAGTCTGTGAACCACATCGCTGCCGACTACCAGTTTGGCCGGGTTGAACAGGAATCGCTTGCTAGATGTCTCCTTCATGTCGAAGATTGGATCGGAATCGTCGGCGCTGTGGTGGGACGATCGACTTGATGAATCACTGGCTGAAATAACCAAATGAAATACCCAAATGAAATTGCTGCCTGGCTGGGGGGGGGGGGAGCCATGTCTAAATTGGGCATCTAGGCTTGGTCCAGATTTGGGAAAATAGAAAAATAACCCACCATTTTTGTTCCCCATCATTTCAGCCACAAACAGGTAGTCCGTCCAGACGGCACCGAACCGCTGCGTTGCCAGCGCCTCGCTGTACGTATCCTGGTGGGTGTCCCAGTCCAGAATGAAGGGCGCCCTCTGCTGTCTGTTCTCAGGACAGTTCTCGTCAAACAGGGAGTTGGTGAGGTACTTGGTGCGTTTCTGGTTGTAGTCGGGAGTGCCACAAGTTAAGAAGCAAGAACTCTGCAAATAATAAAATAAAACAAAAACAAATGTGACCCTGCTATACAAAACTTGTTCAAAGAAGCACCTCTGCTCGGCATTTTGACAATATTTTGTGCGACTTTCTTTGGAATCGTGCAGCAACTCTACAAACAAATTCATGAGTAGAATAGCAATACTTTCACTTCAAACATAAAGCTATGAGTTTCTTGTATCAACCTTGATAAGTTGTGCAATAACAGATCCACGACAATCACAATTTGCTGGTTAAATAGTGCATTTTCAGTCGCTACGCCACAACTTACGCCACCTAAACTGATAGCGCAAGTTACCCCATAATTTGTTATGCAACTCGCAGACTTACGCATTATGAAACTTTCTTGAAATTGTTATAACTAAAATTGTGTCGGAGGTGGACTTCAACCATTTCGTAACGTTTTGTGAAATTGACTACTGACCTGTAAGATTCTTACCTGATTAAACTCCCCTTGCGCTTGTTCATCATCACTGGTGACCAGCCCACACACGCAGTCACCCATCACCGACGCAGTGATGTAACTGAACCCCATCTGGTGCACGAAGAACTCCTCTCCTTGCATCAAGATCTCGATGGCCGAACCGGACAGTTCCATTCTCAGCAGCGGGTAGGTTTCAAGCTTGGAGGAGGGGGTGGAGTAAACTGGATGGTTGGTTGAGATTTCCTTAGTCAGCTGAAAAAGAGAAGCATGGAATTTTGGAAGGGTCACTACACTTACGAAAAACTTGAGTTTTCCAAACATCCTTACTTACTAGTCTTTGCAGCTTGTTCAGGGACCGGTTGCAAAGGGTGACGAAACCCAATCCAGTCTTGGATTAAGACTATCATTTCCCTTGAAGGCAGCGTAACATTTTGAATTTGTAGTTTCTTTGTGGATTATACGAACAAGTTTACTTTCATTTTGTACCTTGAATGTGATGCGCGCTCTGTCGCAGTACAGACCGACAGACAGTATCGGGTCGGGCCGTTTCTCTCTCCGCTTGGAGCCGCCAATCTGATCTTCATCCTCCTCATAGTACAGGAGCTCTGGAACGTAGGACCACGCCCACGAGGCCCAGCCTTCGGAACTGGAACCTTCTGGCTGGGTGTGGTCTGCAAAAAGTCAACGGTGAAATGTAAAAGTTCAAAGTTTCATATGAATGGCCATTTACCCTATTAAAACTCAATTGCATCAGCTCGTCATACTCAAAAGTGGTGAAACTATTTTGAGTCAGAAATTCCACCTTGATTTTTTTTCTTTGTAAAGGGCATTTTCAGATTAAATAAAAAAATGTATCGTTTCTTAGGCATCGAGGCTCAGCCTATTACCTGGTTTTGTATCTGCTTTGATGGCTTCTATTGCTGCAGTCTGGTCTCCTGACTCTCCTAATTTATTCCCTTGATCCAACGTGCCGTAGTATAAGGCAACTAGCAGCTGCAGCAGTCTGAGAAACATTGGCAGCTGCGTGTCCGACAAAGACATGTCCAACTCTTCACAATACACATTCATTTTGACGACTGACGGCCTCTTGGCATTCAAGCTGGCGTACGTCATCTGCATACGCAGTGACACGGCACAACGATACACCATCGGTTCTTGATAAATCTCTATTTTTCCACTTGCGTTCCTCTTATCTAGACAAACCGTAAGGTCTGAAAACTCGCAAACTCGTCTCAGCACCAGCTCTGGTAAACTCAGCTCAGTGAAAGCCGACTGCCAGTCTGCGTTCACAGCAAACGACTCGGCAGATTTGACATTGACCGACAGAACAATGTCATCTTCGACGTACTTCAAGATGAGATTTTTGATGACGAGGGTTACATTATTGATGACACGGTTCATCAGAGATTGCACATAACCTGGAGGTAAATCCCTATCCTGTTTTTCATACTTCTGTTTCGCTTTAATGGCAACATCCGTCTTAGTCTTACTAACCAGGCTTGATTTTGACGAAGCGCTGTCGTGTTCATCATACCCCTCATCCCGAAGTTTCAATGCACATTCAATCGTATTAATCGTTATGACGACAGGTTCATAGCCGAGTCTAGTCCATGGGACATGAATGCGCAACTCATGGATGTGTCCACTGACGAACGTTAATGGGAGGTTCAGCTCTTGTTCCAGGACATCCAGTCGAAGGTCGAGTTTGTTGAGGACCAGGTCACCACCCCAGAGCGACAGTTGGAGATCCTCGGGCTTGAGATTCTTGATGTACTTGTCCACGTAGCCAAGGAGGAACGGGGAGATGTAAGACTCAAGCATGATGGCAATTGGCAGTGACTGTCAGGGGAAGACAGAAGAGTGATGAAGTACCTTATTCTTTTTCCTTGGATAAATCCTGAAATACAATACAAAAATTAATAATCAAACTTTTTATGAAAATGAAGGCTTTTAAAGTTTTTCTTAAAAACCAGTGTGTTTTACAACTTGTAAGAAAGAATAGAGTTTGACATCAAATACAACTTGTAATACAAGTTCCATAATTTAATAATGTAACGGACAGTCTATGTACACTTTTGTTGTCATTGCTTTCTAGCACTAGTGCTCCGGCGGAGGGGCTCCGGCGGCGCGCACCTGACCTGGTTTTGGGTCTGGCTGGCGCGCGCTCCGGAAATAGGCTCCGAAAATAGGTTGCTTAAGTGGGTTTCTTTTGTTGGGGGACGCGGGAAAGGTTTGGCAAAATGCCGGGGTCATTGCAAGTTGTTACATTTGTATACATTTGTTCAGATTGTGTGTATGTCTATGCTGGGAATTGATCAGTTGCAGTTCTGGTAGCGGTGTGGCAAGTTGCCCGCAGAGTCCGCTTGGCGAAATAAATGAGATCTTCCTTCAGAGTTAGAAATCCCGTCTGTCTGTCCCCTTTTCTTGCGTTTGGCCGGATTTGGCGGACAAGAGCCCAGTAGGATCCCGCTACAAATGGTGGCAGCGGTGGGATATTGACGGGATTTTGGACTAATGACTGGAAATGACGGAACGCCGAGCCGCAGTTGAGATCGTGGACGCCATCAACGATGTCATCATTGACGTTCGGAAGGTGGGAGACTCCTTGGAGCGGCAGATTTGTGGATCAGCCCATTCCTCGGACAGACGTAATCCACAGGCAACTGGTTCAGCAGTAGGTGTGTTGCAGAGGATCAATAAAATGATCGCCGAATTGGAAGCGATGTACAGCTCCGATGATTCTACCAGTGCGGATCAGGATGAAGATGAACGACGAGCAAGCCTGTTCAGCGGTCCGGAGGCAGAAGTTGATGCTAGGCTGGGTTGTCGCGTGAATGGGGAGACCACGAGTAGGGAGGCCGCTGCGAGCGATGATAGCCCTGCTGTTGACGTGGAGCCCCGTCCCGTGATACTGGCGAGCATGGCGGCTGTCCATCGGATCGAGGTTCGTGGATGCACTGACTTTTCCAGTCCTGATCCAACTGCTGCGGAGAACTTAAGCTGCACATCGATAGCTCCATCGTTGCGGACATCTCCATCGATGCACACAGATCCACCGTTGTGGACGGCTCCGCTGGTGCATGCCGATCAGCCGGAGCACGCTGAACTCATCGACCGCCGTACTACCGGGACAGCAACTCAGAACACGGACAATCGACCACAAGACACTGACCTTCATGTTCAGGTGACGGCAACCGAGCCGGAGCGGCACTATCCCCCGGCGAAAGCAGCCCCGCTGGAGCAAGCAACGACATTGACTTTCAGACCGCAGGTGCACGTGACAGGGACAACAACGGTAAGCCAACAGACTGCGGATCCGGCAATGCAAGACGCATCAAAGAAGACGAGGCCGAAGGTACAGGGAGTACCGCAGAAGACAGGATACCCGTTGATGCAGAGAGCATCAAAGGCTGGGAATCCGCCGGTGCAGGGTGCACCACAGAAGATGAGGCCGCTGAAGAAGACAGGGAATCCGCCGGTGCGGGATGCACCACAGAAGACAAGGCTGCCGGAGAAGACAACAGTGCGTGGACAGACACCACGGAAGACAACGGGACCAAAGCAAGGTTGGGGAGTCAACGACCAGGTGGCAGGAGTACAGCGATGTGACCTGTGTACTCGGCTGAAGACACTGAAGCTTGTGAAGTGCAACAAGGACAGAGACTGGAGAGAAGTTCTCTCTTGGATGGACATTGTTTTGTGAAAAAGTGAGGACATAAAGGACAGTTTCCAAGTAAAGTGAACAAGGAAAAAAAAACTGTAAAAGAATGTGTTGAAATTGTTGTAAGGTAGGCTAGTCGTCACGGTTTGTTGTATCATTGTTTGATTCTGTGCACCAGTCTGGGGACTAGAATCAACGCTGATCAACTTCCATTGAGGACACCCATTGATAAACAAAGTAAAGTGTTTGATTTCTCATGTTGTTTCTAAAATGTTTCCCTGTTGAAGAGGTTGTCATCATGGATTGCTGGATTAACGTTTGATCTGAGTAACCATTTTGGGGACCAGATCAACGTTGCTCCACATCCTTTGAGGACACCCAATGTTGGGTTAAAGAAAAAAACAAAGTTCATGTAAAATGTGTTGTATATGTGCCCCTATTCAGGAGAATAGGCCCAATTTAAGGAGGGGGTAGTGTAACGGACAGTCTATGTACACTTTTGTTGTCATTGCTTTCTAGCACTAGTGCTCCGGCGGAGGGGCTCCGGCGGCGCGCACCTGACCTGGTTTTGGGTCTTGCTAGCGTGCGCTCCGGAAATAGGCTCTACAAATAGGTTGGCTAAGTGGGGTTCTTTTGTTCGATTGCGCGGGAAGAACTTGGCTGGATTCCAGGGTTGGGTAAAGTTGCTACATTTGTATACATTTGTTCAGATTGTGTGTATGTCTATGCTGGGAATTGATCAGTTGCAGTTCTGGTAGCGGTGTGGCAAGTTGCCCGCAGAGTCCGCTTGGCGAAATAAATGAGATCTTCCTTCAGAGTTAGAAATCCCGTCTGTCTGTCCCCTTTTCTTGCGTTTGGCCGGATTTGGCGGACAAGAGCCCAGTAGGATCCCGCTACAATAATAATAATATAATTTGATGTCAAACTCTATTCTTTCTCATTTTAGGACTTGGTCAATTTTAAAAATGGAAATAAGCTCATAAAATGGAATGAATGAAAATCCAACTGAGCGTAAACTCATCTTCAATGATCTTGTTGTAGGCCTAGCCTAATTCTGTTCAAAAGACAAAACTCAAATTTCACTTTCCTATTCATTTTTTGAAATTTTTTTAATAGAAATGTAAATAAACAAATCTTGTATATGTACGCTACCTCATTCCTAAAGAGCTAACCTAATCGATCCAAGTCCATAAAAGTTGATAAAATAAAACCACCCCATTAAACCGGCAACTGAACCACGCCCCCATCTCCTCTGTATTCTTCACCGTACGCGCGTACGGCGGCCCACACAAGTGCGCGAACAAGGTCGACTTTTAATTTTATTTTTAACAAACTGACAACGAATAAAAAAATCGATGAGCTCAAAAATGCATGATATACATAACCAAGGTATAATATAATTATTCTGTATTATAATTCTGGTGATTGAAAATGAAAAACACAATTTTTACGATGTTTAGAAGCGCCCGCGCCACAACTTCCACGTAGCTCGATCAATCACTGCAGGCCGCCATCTTGCAAATGTTTATTTACCTGGGGTTATATCATTTTACAATAGGGGTCAATTAAATAATTTATAAAATAATTGCAACAACTAAGAGAAACAGACACTAAGTTGATTTTTTAATACATTGATATAAGGTATGTATATCATTGGAGGTATTTTATTATCAAAATGTATATATGTTAATCATCATGTAGAGAATATTTACACATCAGTAATTGAACTGAAATATATCTCACCCACTTAGAAATTGAACTAGTCTAACGGCTGTTACTTTGCCAGATGAAAATAATTATATTTATTCAAGAAGTTACATTGTGGATTGAGAACAGCAAGCTTAATGTCAAAGGTCAGATCTCTCAAATTTTATGCACGCTTCATTGATTTTTATCGTGGTTGCAAGCCTTGGGTTCTTTGTAGTTCCTGTCAACTTTGGTGAGACTTTTTGTGTGTTTTGCTCCTTTCTTAGGCTACTTTTGAACTGAAATTGATTGTTCCTATATTAAGGGTATCAGATAACATTATTATTTAGTTTGGTGGATCAGTAGAAGTGACAAAAATAAATAACGAAACTCGTCAAGCTCGTTCAGTCGTTGTGTACGTGTGTCGAGGCACGCCATTGCACGCGCGCTGTTGATTGTTGGAATGTTTCTCGTTTGACGTTCAAATTCTTATGCATAACTGCAGAGGTATTTCCGACCTCAACCAGTCAATTGTTAGGTACCTGGATGCAAAAAATGAAAGGTTGTCAGACGCCACTGACTTTTTTTGGTTGTGCACAAAAAGTACACAGGAAAGAATGACTGTCATGATGATGATGATGATGATGATGATGTTGCGTCCAAATGCCACTTTTATTTATTTATTTAGGCCTATTTTATTTTATTAATATTACACTTCCCCACTGGCTGATATAAAAAAAATATTGCAATTACAAGATACAGAATCACATGGTTGTCAAATTATTTATGATTCATTGAAGGTCAGTCATTGCAAAAATGTTGGAAAGGCATGCATGAATCTAGGACTGAAAAACATTTGCAATTTTCATGATTTTGTTAGAAAATTCTTAAAAATGCACTCGACTCTACATTGACTTTGCACACAACCAAAAAAGTGGTGTCATGATATTACATTCTTTCCAGTACAAAGTTTAACTAGGCGTAGCAAGGTCATTGTTATGATTATTTTCATTTCACATTTTTTTTGATTACAACATGTTCAAAAAATTTTGTTTTTACTCTGGCCTTGGCCTTCATTCTTTTCTGCCAATTTAATCTTAAATTTGACAAATTCCTCAAAATGTTACTTATTCCATCATGTCATGGTACCATGGTAATTTCAAAATTTCTGTAAGTAAAAAAAACACAAAGGCATCTTGTCATTTTCTCATGACTGTAATTTAAATTGAACCCATTTTTCTTTCCAGTTATTTCAAGATGTCCGGAAGGGTGAAACGAAAACCAGAGAAACTTGTTGAAGATGACGAGGTGGCATCACCAAGTCCTGCCCCCTCAGGAACACCAGGGGGCGGAGCTAAGGGCGGTAAAGCTAAGGGGGGTGGCCCTGGAGGTAAGAGAGCTCACAGGAGCTGTGAGAAGTCTCGCTGTCCTGAAAAGACGCCGCTGTGCTCCATAAACGCCCACGACAGGTAAGACTTCCAACTTCTCCAACGTTCCCCCCAAGAATTTTAACACTAACCCCAAGGCATTTTTACTTGGACGTCTTTCTGAATTTGCCAAAGCCACCACTCTGTAGGAAGACAGTGGAACATTCTGTATATTTAAACAATGAATAGTACTTTTAAGGGAAGTCGAACAACATGTTAACTTAAAATGGCTGGGATTAAACTTCCTCCATCATCCTGAATCCTCCAAAACCAAGGATTTGGAAAGATCTGGCATTGTTGGAGTTGAAGTCCGGAGGAGTTTTTGAATATTTTAATGCTCAAAATTTTCATGGAAGGCTGATAAGACAAACAATTTCCAGATTGCAAAGTTTGATGTCATCATTGAGGGCATCTTCTAATTCACTTCATATTTTCTGTATTTTTCTTGGCAGTTCCTAATTTCAAGCTTTGATTGTCTACTTTTTTATTTTTATTTGTTACCTCTTTTTTTGTTCCTCTTGTTTGACAGGTGCGCTGGTAGTGGTTACACAAGCCGATGGTACCATTTGTCATCAGGGGAACATTACTGCAATGAATGCTTCGACTACTTCTATAGAAGGTAAAGACTGCGTGATGGACTGACAGACTCGCTGGGCCCCAAACTCCCAGGCCCCCGCTCAATGTTGTCTCTCATGACACAGTGTGTGCTCCATCAGCTGGAGTGAACAACATTGACCGGGGGAGCGGGGGAGTGGGTGTCCGTGGGAGGCTAAGGAAGTGTCCCAACCATTTTGGCCGGGATTGTAGATTTAATCTGCGAAGGGGTAATCAAATAACATGAAAACCTTCTTGTCTTTGAACAGCCACCGTGTCGGGTTTGAGCAGGTCGCCCGTTGGAAGCGTGAGTGGAGTTGCACCGGCAAGACCGAACCAAACCTGCGTACCTTCATGGTGGATCAGTTACTCCCCTACTGGCTTCAGTGCACCAAGCCGGACTGCGGCAAATGGCGCTCCCTACCCAGTGGTCAAGAAATCAACACTGACGCCATCAGACAGTTCACGTGTGCCGTCGGCAGAACGGCTGATGATGGAGAAGGGGTGAGTATGTGAGAATTTCTATTTTGTTTTTTTTTACCCCTTGAGCCCTCTTAGCTTGGCACTTCACAACCCTTCAAGTTTTGCAAATCACTTTTCCCATTAGAGTTAGCACCCACAATTCCTTTGAGGTAATCTTCTGTGGAGTATGGATAACACTTCAAATCCCTGCACAATTCTTTGCTGTGGTTAAGCTCAGGGCAGACAGGCAGATTCAGTCACGCTACATTGCTCTCAACAGTGCTGTTTTTTTGTGCAGTGACTCTCTGTGTGAGACAGTATAACACTTCATATTCTTCCACCTGAATCTGACCTGCATCTTTTCCAAGCGTTTATAACACATGTTGCTCTAAAATCACACGTTCCTTAGCACCTAAATATGCTAAGCAAAAATGTTTCCTGCTTACCTGTTTCATAAAATTGGTTACCAGTGTTTGATAAAAAAAATAAAAATTGGGATAGCTAAGTTTTGGGATGTAAGTGGTCGGAGATCGTACATTTTAAAATCTCCTCCTCAGGAAACTGCCAACCCTTGCGATGTAGAGGAAGACATGCGAGTCCAGAAGACCCTGCAACCAGAATGGTTGGAGACGTTACTCTTTCCTCCCCTTCTCAAGAACTCCCCCGCTGCCCCGTTCCTGGCTTCCTACTTCCCGGACGGGGTGGGGCTCAGCGCTACATGTGAGTTAGTCAAAAAGAAACCAGGTGAGTAGAAGACTTCTGAGGTGATCCCTGGAATGTTCCATTTTGTTGCGAGATAACAGGGGCTTTGAGCTTGTCAAAGTGAAACCAGATGGGTAAAAATCATTGATTGTTACAATTACATTTTGAGGTGATCCCTGGAATGTTCCATTTTGTTGTTAGAAAAAGGGGGTTTAGTGATACTGTGAGCTTGTTAAAGTAAATCCAGCTGGGTAGATGTCACTGATTGTAGCATAAAATTCTCAGGTGATCCCTGGAATGTTCCATTTTGTTGTAAAACAAATGGAGGGTTAGTGATACTTTGAGCTTTTAAAGAGGAAATCAGGTGTGTAAATTGGTTGAATATTAGTTCAATTTCAAGATTATCCCTGGAATGTTCCATTTCATTGGGAAGAGGCCTAGTAAAACTGAATAATGTACGAGTCACAGAAAAGGATACAACTGCCTTTAACATTAGTTTTTTGTTTCAAGAAATTGCATTTTATAATTTGAATTTTTTTTTTTAAATAATTTTCAGGAGAAAGGCATTCCTACAGTGGCACTTCCAACATACCAGGTAAAAACAAAATTTATAACCTGAAGGGTAAATACTTTCATTGAGTCTTCTTCAATTTAAAAAAAAAATGTTTTTTTTTGTATGTATTCTTGGATTGCTGTTGGTAGTTTCTTCACAAGCACACTAAGTTAAACAAAGAGACAAAACAGTCTCCCAAGATGCCAACATAGAGCTTGATATCTTAGCTGGTGAATTTTTCTTCTTTTATATTGTCACCAAGTGACGGGTGTAAGCCCCTACTTCCAACCCTTCTACCAGCCCGATGAGCAAGGTAAGGCGATGTGCGTCCGGCCAGACATGATGGAGCACGACGAGATTCAGGAATTTCCTGAATTCACCAAGGAACAACAGATGTATCTGGCGTTGAGGAACCTGGTCATTGCACTCTGGAGTACAAGCTGCAAGGTAAGTCAACTTTAGGCCAAAAAAAAAAAGTCTCCGGTTTCTGGTATGCGCGCGCGTAGCGTATAGCCGCGGGCCGGCAAAAAGAAAAAGTTTTTTCAATACAAGATGATGTTTCGAGAATAAGATTTATGTGGCCTCTCTGGACTCCCATATATTGCACTAGTTTAGTTAGCACACCATGGCAAGCTCCATACCAGAAACCGGAGACTTTTTTTTTTGGCCTTAGCTGGTCTTATTGTTCCCCTCTTTCCCAGAGGGTGACGGGGTGGGGGCGGGCTCAGTTGAGGCATATATCCCCCTTTGCCCATACCCTTTTCCAGAAACTGCAGAGAAGCAAAAAAATGAGCTTATCTTTGTTTAATCTCATGGAGTGCCCCTTCTAGGAACTGAATCAGAGAATGATTCAGGGCACCAGACCATATCTGATTCTGACTGTGGCTTTGCCCAAAATATTGGCTATCATGGCTTACAAAAAAATATTGGCTGTGGCTTACAATCACACAAGCGCCTATGGGAAGTGGCTGAAAGACAACTGTGTTACAGCGAGCCGTAGTCACATAACTTGGACGCTACCTTTTCATTTGACGCAGGAGTTTTTGACAGTAGAGAAGTGCATACATCACCTCATCGTCCGCGGTCTGATTAGAATCCGCTGCGTTCAGCTCTTGGTTCCCATCATCCACTTCTTATCACGGAAAGGTCTCATCAATACGGGGCTGCTGAGAGATCCTGTAGGAGGATCGCTGTTACCTCCGGAATTTAACCAGGTAGGTCTTGGGTTCGATTCCCCCAAGAACATTTCCAGCTTGGAAAGTTGGATAACCAACATTTGTTTTACCAGGATGCCCTCAGCATTAGATTGTTCAGTGATTACTTTCAGTTTTGAAGGCAGCCACTGGACAATCAGCAAAATGGTCTTGGGTTCGATTCCCACTGAGAACATTTTCAGCTTCCAAAAAGCTGGATTTTTCAAAACAGAATTTTTCATGAAGATGCCCTCAGCATTTGATTGCTCAGAGTTGAACTTTGACTCTGTCTGGAATAAATATAAGAATGTAATGTAGCTGGTCCGAGGTTCGATTTCTCACCGAGTCTTGTTGTCCACCATCAGGGTCCAGTGGTCATCATCGGAGCCGGCCCCGCGGGCCTAGCCGCCGCCCGTCAGCTGACCAACTTTGGCTGTCAGGTGACCGTCTTAGAAGCCAGGGATAGAATTGGAGGTCGTGTCTGGGATGATGATAGTCTGGGTGTCTGCGTAGCTAAAGGAGCACAGACAGTCAACGGGTGTATCAACAATCCTATCTCGTTAATGTGCGAACAGGTAAAGTAACTTCTGGGGACTTATTGCTGATTTTTGTTGACGATGTGTCAATTTCTGCAATTTTCCACACTGTGGCTGTCAGCACCACTCTAGATATTTTTTAACTTTCTTGGAAAACGCACTTTTTTTGTTCAGGAATTGAGTGCCTGTGCCCACAGATTAGGATGTGGAAGTCTGGATTTTGATGTGAATTTTGCTGATAGGTTTGGCTTTGGTGAAGCAATATAAACCTCATTGAAGTTGTAAACCTCGTCATCCGTGCTTGTTGGAGTTGCTCCTCAATGATGTTGACGACTTTCTTGATGACTCTGTCTCCCTTTAGGCGGGACTGAAGATGAAGCTGATTCAGGATCGCTGCCACCTCTTGGAAGGAGACGGTCAACTGATTGACGCTTCCTTAGATCGGCGCGTTGATTTCCACTTCAATGCCATGTTGGATGCCATAGCTGAATGGCGGAAAGATAAGACGCACACCAGCGATGTCGCACTGGGAAGTAAGTCAGCCAAATTAACTCTAGAATTTTTCAAAATCAGGAATGATTGTTGACTGATTTTGTCGAGGTGTCGGAGGAGGGGCACGTTGTTAAAATGTTTTGAGTTCTAGGTTTTTTAAGATCTGAAAATAAGAAAACATCCAAGAGTTGTGGTTAGGCCAGTCACTTGTACATATGAACAAGCCTGATTTTTTTCTGTGGCAGTCAGCATCGATTCAAAGTAAATGTAATTGCCAGTAAGTGCAGTACACTTATAAATTGTTGAATAATTTGCGCAGGGAAACTGTTTGAGATGCACCGAATCTTCATGGAGGAGACGAGTCTGACCTTCACACCGACAGAGAACAGATTACTACAGTTCCATATCAGCAACCTGGAGTATGCATGCGGCTGTAATCTAGCCAAGGTATTTATTGACATGATGAAATATTAGTCCGATTGTGTAAAGAAACTCTAGTGAATCTCCGCTCTATTTTATTTTTTATTTTTATTTTATGACCTTCATTGCACAAATACATTAGAAATGACATGTGGTGCAAAAAAGGGAAAACACAGGCACACACACAGGCTAACTGGGGACCTTGTTCACACACACACCGAAAAACAAAAACAAAGGGACAAACACAACAAACAAACAAACAAAAAAAAAAAAAAAGAAATAAAAAAAAAAAAAAAAAAAAAAAAAAAAATTTGTGTTTAATAATACATTGAAATATCCTATAATAGTCTTGACTGCTATATTGTTGATATATTATCGATATAACTGTTCCAGGTGTCTTCGCTACACTGGGATCAGAATAAATAAATAATAATAGTCTTGACTGCTATATTGTTGCTATATCATCGATATAACTGTTCACGGTGTCTTCGCTACACTGGGATCATAATAAATAAATAATAATAGTCTTGACTGCTATATTGTTGCTATATTATCGATATAACTGTTCCAGGTGTCTTCGCTACACTGGGATCAGAATGAAACCTTTGCCCAGTTTGCCGGTGACCACACCCTCCTACCCGACGGCTACTCAGCCATCTTCAGCCAGCTAGCCGAGGGACTGGACATCAGGCTGGGTCAAGCAGTGGTCAGTGTGGACTACTCGGGCCAGACTACGGTGGTCACAACGAGCGATGGAAAGGAGTATAAAGCTGCCAAGGTGAGTCATGGCTGTCATTTATTTTATTTAAAGGTCTTCAAAAGGAAGGCGAGGCTAACTTCTACCCCCACCCTCCCCCCGTTTTTTAAAATCGTTTTTCCTGCTGAGTTGTAGGAATTTTTAGAATGACATCTTGCAGATGTTGCAACATCAATTTCATAAAATCTGAAGTATTTTTAGCACAAAATGTCAAATGTACTGAAAAATTGTTATTTTTTTTCACTGGCCATGTGTAAGAAAATGCACTCATCAAAAGATTGAAGCAAGGATTGTTAATGATCAAAATTATGAAATGCTTAGAGATCAAATGTTGCATATGCATTAAGCATCAATGTTTTACTAGCATGACAAACTTTATAAAAGTTAATCTTTGGATTTCCCAGGTCAAATTGTTCTCTCGGACACATGTAGTTATGGATCAGTGTTCGACCGGACAAGGTTTTTCACTCGGTGTTAAATTCTTGATCTCTAGGTTCTTGTGACAGTTCCCCTGGCCATACTTCAGCAGGGATTGATTGACTTCCATCCTCCGTTGCCCGTCAACAAACAGAAAGCTCTTCAGACTCTAGGAGCCGGAACCAGCGAAAAGGTATCCCAGAAATCATCCACATAGATTAGCTCCAAAACTCTGCCATTTAGACGAATCCGGTGGCGCAAGGTTCGTGTGAGCTGCGCTCAGGTAGGGTGCAGGTGCTCCAGGTGCCTTCGACCAATGGGAATACCAAAATGCGCGCGTCTTGTCTTTAAGAACGCGTGCAGCATGCGCGTGAGCATGACACCACCGCAGTAAAAGCTTCTAATTCCGGTCGCTGGATTCCATCGTACAATGTAGTGCATCAGGTGTCAAAGTCTGTTGGACCTTGCTGCATTTAGACATCAACAGCAGTGCATCAACGGCCAATTCTGAGACGATGAGAGCTAGTCCCATTGAACAATGCCACAGTTGTATCCTGCTGCAGTCGGCGACCACAGACTCTGAGGCAGTTTGGCCTTTGGGAATTTTGCCCTGTTGGATCTTGTTAGGCTTGACAGGCTTCTCATGTTGTCGCGTCGCTGCATTTCCACAGATTTTCTAGACAAGATACCCTAGATGTTTAAGGTGAGAGACTTTAAATGATAATTTCCGAGATTATAAACCAATTTTTTTCTTCTCTTAATTAGATTGGCATGCGATTTCCTCGGAGCTTCTGGGCCAAGAAGACTGCGGGGGCGGATTACTTTGGCCACACCCCCTCCGTGGAGGATAGACGAGGCTACTTTAGTGTCTTCTATGACATGACGCCAAATGTGAGTATTGCCTTGCACTCAGATGAGAAACTGTTCGGATTCTTGCTCCATTTTTTAAAATCATTTATGTGAGATGCCTATAATTTTGTTAAAGGACCCATCCTGTATGTCACTCAAACTGGAGTGACGAATCAGATCACAACTGGTGGTCAGGTGACCAAAGGTGGGCGGGGCTTATGGCCGCAAGATTACTTGGAGTTTATTAGAATTGCAAAATTGGGTAATTGATCAGAGTATGATATCGGATTGATTGAATGAGTATCGATTAATTGATAAGTGATCAATGTGGTTTATCAGAGTAAAGAAAGCCACGTCTTGATGACAGTACTCAGCGGTGATGCCGTGGAGAAGACCAAAGATCTCACAGATGAGCAGATCATCGCAGACTGCATGGAATGCCTGAGAGGGTTATTCCCTGAAGAGGTAATTAATTATGCATGCAAGGTCAGTCAAGGTCAAAGGTCCATAAAGAGGTCAATGCCATTCAGTAAAACCAAAGATCTCACAGATGAGCAGATCATCGCAGACTGCATGGATTGCCTGAGAGGACTATTCCCTGAAGAGGTAATTAATTATGCATGCTAGGTCAAAGGTCAATAAAGAGGTCACTGCCATTTAGAAAAACCAAAGATCTCACAGATGAGCAGATCATCGCAGACTGCATGGAGAGCCTGAGAGGACTATTCCCTGAAGAGGTAATTAATTATGCATGCAAGGTCAGTCAAGGTCACAGGTCAATAAAAAGGTCACTGCCATTCAGAAAAACCAAAGATCTTACAGATGAGCAGATCATCGCAGACTGCATGGAGTGCCTAGGAGGACTATTCCCTGAAGAGGTAATTAATTATGCATGCAAATGCAAGGTCATCCAATGTCAAAGGTCACCACTGGTGTGGAAGAGACCAAAGTAATTAACAACATTCTCTGGGTTTCATCCTCCATGGATGATTCTTTTCTCAGGAAACGATTTTACCCCGAAAAGCCAGATCGGAACTTCAATCTTTGTCTTCAAAATGGCAGAAAGAAAAGAGAGGAAAGTTTTCCGTAAAATTAATATTTTTATACACTATTCTGCACTGAATTTCTCCAGGATTTACAGCTTTCTTTGGTCCGAACTGGCAAAGCAGGTGAGGGTAAGTCAGAGACAGGTGTTGTAGGTGACAATCTTGCCCTACCTCATAGTGAACCTTTTCAAAACAATTTGAAGTTTTTCTATCATCGCTTTTGATTTGTAGGATGTTCCTGAGCCGACGAGTTCTTTTGTGACTCATTGGTCCAAGGACCCGTTCGCTCAGATGGCGTACAGCTACGTCAAGACCGGCGGGCACGGGGAAGACTACGACACCATGGCAATGGACGTCAGCCGGACAGTGTTCTTTGCAGGAGAGGTACTCATTTATTGGATTTCATTTGTATTTTATTTTTTTCTGGTAGTGAAATCAAGGGGCAATCGTAAGTGGACAGGCACTGTAGCTGCAAAGCTGAAACAAAGGTGTTGGGCAAAGAATAATAATAATAATAAAAAAAGGAAATTTATAAAGCGCACATTTCCACCAGGACTAGTGCTCAAGGCGCTACATCATTATTACCCCTGCTCATTGGGCCAATAAAACATTCCAAATACCATCTCAGCTCCCTGGGGAGTATACAGCTCGATGCAGCCTGTTAGGCGCAAGGAAGCTAAATCAATCGCAATAACCATCTCTGCACTCACAGGTACCCATTTACTCCTGGGTGGAGAGAAGCAATGAGTAACAAAGTGCCTTGCCCAAGGGCACACGCACCATAACCCCAGGCTGGACTTGAACCCACGACCCGCAGCTTTACCCACAGACCACGAATCCAGTGCCCTTAACCACGAGACCACAGCAACAAATATAGATGTGTGTTTTTTTTGGAGATGGGCAAATGTTTTTACTGTTTATTTATGAATGTTGATTTCTGTGTGTCTTTTCATCAGGCCACAAATCGTCACTTCCCGCAGAGTGTGACAGGTGCTTACCTCAGTGGGGTGCGAGAAGCCACTAAGATGGTCTCCTGCTGACAAACACAGTGAGACACGCTGACAAACACAGTGAGACACACAGGAACAGAGTCTACAGGTACAGTGTGACGTATGCTGACAAATACCCAGACACACAGGGTAACAGATACCCTGACACTGACGGTGCCACATCCAAGTCACAGAGCTATAAAGATGGGCTCCTGCTGTCAAATACAGTGACAAACACTGTCATACCAGTACAGAGTCTTTGTAAATAAGGATGGCAAATACCCTGACACACAGGGTTACAAATACCCTGACGCTCAGGGCCTCCAACAAAGTGTACAGTGCATAATTTGTACAAATTTCCAATGTTTGTTTTTCTGCATTTCCTGAGGAATAGAACATAACGTCTCCAGTTTGTGAACACAAAATGTACTTGAAGGAATTTTTGTTGAATAAAAAGTATGAGAATTCCACCACATTCCTTGTTCTATTTTTAGCTCCGCCTACATCTTCAATTATAGGCTCCTCCCCTTGTCAAGCATGCTGCATCTACCTAGTTTCTCTCCCTTCTGAATTTTGTTTTGCAATTTTGAGAATATTATTTACTGAATTTAGCTACCTCAAACTCAACTGAAAAACTTGTAATATTTTTGTTGATTATCATTACAATTAGTGTTTATGGCTGCATTAATAAAAAAAAGTTTAATAATCAGTAGTGCTATTGCGTTTGTATATAACTTCAGTTTACAGTAGTTTTAAACTCTTGTGAGAAGTTTGCAAGTTTATTCGATTTATTTCTTCAAACTATTAATTTCCCCAATGTATCAAGTGTTGCTAACCATCAGTGAAAACTGCCTTGGCAGAACTATTCTCATGAAAGAAACAGTTTTTTTTCCCTTTTGCAAAAAGTGTATGTCTTCCGAAATCCCTGTGTTTTAATACTGTTCGTCAGTGTTCAGCTTTATTGACCGCTTTGCTGAGGACAACAGATATAAAGCTTGCAAAACTTACCATTTTAAATTTCCCAAAATAGAAAGAAAGTTGTCTTCACTAAATTTGGAAAGAAAAGTAGCAGGCTGACTTTTTGTGTTTAATCACTGCCAGTTTTGTAGTCCAGTGTATGAAATTCCATGTAATATATGTGTATTATAGAAGTACCTTTTGTTTTATGTATAGTACTAGCTGTCAGTTTAAGTCTGCTGTGTGTATTGGATCACATCAATTAAACTTAAAGAGGTGTCGACAGGTGTATTGCTGGTATATATAAAAACACCTGCACTGCCATTTAAGCCTCCTGTTTGAATTTGACGTGCCTCTGAAACACAGGCTGTCGTTGGACAATGTTTATAATTTAATTGTTGAAAATGAGCCAATATATTAAGTCTTCGTTGAGATACATTGATGTTACGTTATCAGCTCTTGGCCATTTCTCAAATCAGGTTTTGTCTCCAGCTGTGGTGCGTGGCTTCAACAGCCTGATTTTATGACCCTAAATTCAGAGACTATCGCTTAATATTGTAATGGATTTGTTTTTTTCTGATTCTCCAGATCAAATCCTCTTTTGAAAAAGCAAATTCTAAAATTCTCATCTTTCCATTTCGTTTGGTTTGTGCTTTGTGGGTAGAGACGTAGCCAAAACTGAAAAACGAAGTCCAGGTTTGAGAAACTGCAATGCTGTAACATCTTTGTCTCGATGTAATCTTAGAAAATTGAAGTTCATATTGTTTTATTCTTGGTATTTCATAGTGTTCCAGAAATGTACAAAGTTTGAGTGAACATGTAGCATCTAGGTGTATTTATTGCCAATGTAAAAGTGTTTTCTTTGTCTCTTTAGTTTATTTTGTTCTTTGAGTTAAATCAATTGTACATGTAGTTTGTTTTATATCAACACAATAATGGGACAAAACTTCAGGCCACATGTGTTTAAAACTCTGGCCACTCTCTTCGCAAGAACTCAAAATAGGCTCTTTTGTAAGTCTGGCGAGAATCATTGAACTATGAATAACAAAATTGAGTCTTTGAGATAACGGATATTCCATTATTCCCATTTAAAGTAATTAGGTCTCAACTACTAAAAGATTGTTGGAGTCAATTGTTTATCATTGTCAGAACAAATTCATTATTTACTAAAAGAATGTTGGAAATCAATTGTTTATCATTGTCAGAACAAATTCATTCAGCCAAATACTTCGATACTATCTTCAATTGTTCAAACCATTTTTGCCAGTTTGTAGTATAGCTGTTGTAAGAATTTTTTGTACCATTTTGTAAAATAAATAATGTACTGTTTGAAAACTAGCGATTGTTGACAGACAATTATTTACATGTACATTAAATACAATTTGTTTTTTACAAGATTTTTACAAAATCGTGAAAACCTGCATTTGCAATGTGCTGAATGATATTCCAATAAAACCATGTGAGCGGACTAGCATCAAGTCTAAAGATTTTACAGGATACATGTACATATTCATGTATCAGTGGCCAATCAACGCACAGTAAATTGTACTGAATATTCATTGCAATTTGCGGGTTGTAGCTAGCTAGCTTTGGTACATGGCGTATTCTCACGTCACACGTGCATGACGTGTGTGCATTGTGCTGCGGCCGGTTGAAGCTTAAAAGCATGTCGAATTAAAATGACTGAAAATTTCAAGTTTGAGTTCGTAAAAGCAGAAAGACTTTGACGCATCCTCGTCCTAAAAGGTAAGAAATACATTTTGGGGATATTTTGGAAACTGGGTTTGTGGTGAGCGTGGTCTACAACTGATTTTTGTTAAGCACGACTGTTGGCGGACGCTGACATGATGTTGGCGGACTATGGCCGCGTGGCGTGGTGCCGGTGGTGGCCGCGCCGTGCATGGGGGGCTGGAACATTTCATGGGGGGCGTCATGTACGTTGTAGATCAATGATACATTTTTTTGAAACTCAAAATCTCAGTGGGGGCGACAAGGTAATACTGGCCAGTATTACCGTCACATTTATGGGACCATGGGGCTAGATCTGCCCCTGATAGAATACTGCAATAATTTGTTCTATTCGTATTATTTTTTTGTCTTTCATTTTCAGTGTGTAGAATGAGCTACGTCATGTACGTGATGATCTGAGATCTCACTGCTCGAAGACCTGGCCCTGAACTGAATTCCAGCTAGTACCGATAGTAGGATTGATATGGCATCACATCCAGACGACACCGACAGTTCACCGGAGAATCTCATGGACAGTGAGCGTGAAGACAGTGCTGCAGATAATGAATCGAAAATGCATCATGATGAGGAGCAATCTGACGTAAACCTGGGCACAGGAGATCATTGTGTTAGCACTAAGCAACAGGAAGCAGTAGAAACTAAAGACACTCATAGTCATTTTCAACCCGAGGAAACTCACCCACAGAATGACCAAGTCAGCAAACCTACAAGTGCCTCAAAGACAAAGAGCAGCAGAATCTTTCGTTGTCAGTTCTGCAACCAAAGTTTCAAAAATTCAAGTCACGCGATAGAGCACGAGAGAACTCATACAGGGGAGAAGCCATTTTCTTGCGACATTTGTGGCAAGGCTTCTGCGACCAAGAGCAATCTCAAGAAGCACGTGAAACTCCACGCAAGGAAGAACCCAATCCAGAAGCATGTTGGTAAAGTGCAAACTGCTAGGAAAAGAGACGGGAATGAAAGAATCTTCACGTGTAAATTTTGTAACAAGGTTTTCACAAATTCGAGCCACTGGACTGAGCATGAGAGGATCCACACTGGAGAAAAACCGTTCATTTGCGACATTTGCGGCAAAGCTTCCGCGACCAAGAGCAACTTAAAATTGCACAAGAAACTCCACACCAGGCCAAACAGTTTACCCAAGATAAAGATCAAAAGAACCTTACTTTGTAAATTTTGTAACAGGCTTTTCAAATTTTCAGCCCATTTAAAAGTCCATGAGAGGAAGCATACTGGAGAGAGGCCATTTGGTTGCACGACCTGTGGTAAGGCCTTCTCCGCGAAGAACACCTTGAAATTGCATGGAAGGGTCCACACCAAAGAAAAACCTCATGTGTGTGGAACATGTCACAAAGCCTTCTCACAAAGAACCCCTTTCCAAAACCACCAGTGTGTTGGCAAACCAACAAGTTCCAAGGAAGGAATAGTGGGTGAAGCTGAGCACACCGCCAAAAGAGGAGACAAAAGGACCTTCTGTTGCCAGTTTTGCGACAAGACCTTCAATAATTCAAGCCATGTAACGGAACATGAGAGAATTCATACTAGAGAGAAGCCATTTGTTTGTGACATTTGTGGTCAAGCTTCTGCCACTAAGAGCAATTTGAAAAAGCACCGACAACTCCACTCTAGGGTGAGACCGTTGAGAAAGAGTGCTAACAAAAAGACAGTTGTAAGGAAACAAGAACTTGTATCTTCCTCTATTAAGAAGCCAAAGAAAGAGAATGAAAGAGTCTTCACTTGTAAATTTTGTAACAAGTGTTTTGGAAACTCTAGTCACTTAAGAGAGCATGAGAGGATCCACACTGGAGAAAAACCATTTGTTTGCGAAGCTTGTGGTCAAGCATATGCAACGAAGAGCAATTTGAAGAAGCACCAGCAAGTGGCGCACCCCGGTATGAACCTGTTTGTTAAGAGTGTCAATGAAGAGTCAAGTGAAAAAGTCTTTACTTGTATATTCTGCGAAAAGGGTTTCAAATACTCCAGTGTCTTAAGAGAGCATGAGAAAACCCATACTAGAGAGAAACCATTTATTTGTAAAGATTGTGGCCATTCTTGCTCTACTAAGAGCAAGTTTATAAGTCATCGGAACCTCCATTCCGCAGAGGACCCATTCCATTGTGAGGGGTGTAGCAAAAGTTTTCCGGGAAACGACGAGTTTCTGGTGCATCTCGTTATCCATGCCAAACAAAAACAAAAGGTCTGCATAGACTGCTCGGAGGTTTTCGTTAGTAAAGACAGTCTGAGAAAACACAGGGCCCTGTTCCATCGGCCATCTGCTCAGCTTCGCAGGGAGAAGACGCATGTTTGTGAAACTTGTGGTAAAGCTTTCGGACAGTCAAGCCATCTGTCTGACCATCGAAAGATTCACACCAACATGAAACCGTTTCTGTGTCACATTTGCGGTGCTACCTTCCGCGCGAGAACCCATGTGAAACGACATCAGCTAGTTCACACAAGGGAAAGAAAACACATCTGCGAAATATGTGGCAGAGGATTTGTTCTAGCTCGCACCCTGAAGATGCACCATCTTCAGGTCCATACGGACCAGAGACCGTTCAAATGTGACGCGTGTGGCAAAGGTTTTATCGGAAAATACAAACTAGAATGCCATCAACGGGTTCATACAGGAGAAAAACCATACGTCTGCGTTGTATGCGACAGGGGTTTCGCACACAACATCTCGCTAAGGAGGCACAAATGTGAAGCTTTTTAGAGATAGGTCACATGAAGCAAATTTAAAAGGCAACCGCAACAACCACATGCATAGTCTTGGTTCCAAGACGTCCTTAGCAGTGCAGTGGTCAGCGGGCTCAGACTGTTGTGCCGAGATTCACTGCAGCGTGCAGCCCTTATTTAAAACATGCCAACAGTCTGCAGTGCGTGCAGTAATGCAGTTTGTCGACCAAGTCAGGTTCGTGAATAGGAATGTGAATGCTGCTGCTTGGAACAAAGACCGTTTATCCTGAACTACCCAGCCAAAAAAAAAAAGTCTTGCACCAAGGCTACCAAATGCACTGTAATTAAGGCCCCCCAAAAAAGTCTCCAGTTTCTGGGATGCGCGCGCGTCGCCGTAGCCATTTTGCGTCGGCAAAATGAAAAAGTTTTGTTTTCAATGAAAGATGATGTCTCAAAACCGCCAACCTCACTGGTTTGACTGGAATCCTGCTGCTGCACAATTTTAATGTGTTTTTGGATGGGGTTATGATCGAGAATAAGCTTTATGTGGCCTCTCTGGACTCCCATATATTTGCACTAAGTTTAGTCGGGCACCATTTGCAGTCATCAGCTGACATTTGAGGCAAAAAAAATCAGGTAAAAAAAAAAAAAGCCGCGTCGCCGCACCACTTTTTGGGCAAGCTCCATACCAGAAACCGGAGACTTTTTTTTGGGCCTAAGCTAACTGGGATGAACAAAGTGTTTTTTTTTTCATGTGTGTAAACTCTTCAGATGTAAATTCCCCTCAATTTTCTCCTTAGAGATTGCCTGGAATATTGCTGGTGTGACAAGGCCCTTAAAATGATCTCACTTTGCTGTACTTTAAATTCATGTAATTATGAGTAATTTTAATATTTTGCAGAACAATATTTTTGTGTAATACATTATGAAAGAATTTTCTCACGGAAAGCTAAACTTTGTATCAGTGTGTCATTTATATTGTTTAATTTTAAATGATAAAGATTTTAACAGGCAGATGAGATATAAAGGGTATGGAATGGAGGCTAGCACACAATCATCTATGATATTCGCGCAGATTCGGCGATTAATTATGCGAAACAAGACTGCGACATCCCAATTTTGACCAATCAGCGGGCACTTACTATCAGGTGTTTTGTAACCCTATTTCATTGTTACAAGTAGACAACAACGTATTTATATTTTAATACATGTACAATGTTTAAGGAAGATGACAACACAACTTGAAGAATCAGATAGCAACTGTTGCGGTTGCTTTTGAGTTTTTTTTAAATTAATACATGTACATGTACTCTGCTCTGCGCATAAATTAATTGGCACCTTTGATTTGTGGACTAGAATTTTGCAACACCGGCCCACATAGCGAAAGTTCATTGACCTCTGGCCGTTTACAATTTACATGCATATTAATTATTCATGACCGTGAGACCCACACACGCCGCATGGCGGCGTTGTGTAAAATTATGCATAACAGCATAAAAATGAATATTCAATATTATTTCAGTGGTTGATGAGTTGGATAGCTCCTATTGAACTTTGAACTTAAGTGCGGTGTTTCGCTGCTTCAGCTGCAGTGTGAAATTGTTCAATGTTGAATCATTTTATTTCAACAACAAATTTCAACTATCTGCGACGGATTTCCTTGACTTGAGATTGAGAAACTCGTCACAGAAACTCGACCAATTCGGAGAAAAGATTTTCGGGATCGAACACCTGCCAGGATAATGCTCAAGTTGTTTCGTCATGCTCGTGGTAAGGCATTGTTTTTATCCCCCAGCCCCGTGGCGATCGTGAAGTGTAGGGCCCGGTTGGGCAAAGCACATTTCCCCCCAAATCCTTGTACTTTCTCTAGCATCATTTTTATTTTAAGGGTGGGTTGGGGGGGGGGACATTTGGCCATCCCACACCCCCCCCCCCACACGTCTGCTGCAGACACCCATTTTTGAGGATAGCAAATATGACTTCTCAGTTTACACCTCTTGTTATTTTTTTTTCTCCCTTTTTTTCCTTGGGGGGCAAGCGTTAGAATTTGCTTTTTTTTCGGGGGGGGGGGACATTAGAATTTCAATTTCTTTGGAAGTGGATCACTTATAATTATATTGTGCAACCAGACCCGATATTCTGTCCCCCAGCTGCCATGGCATTAGGATAGGACAGGCATGCAACTTTTCCTCGGATCAGCTGATTTCCTCGTTTTTTACTTCCTATGTGTGCCATTGAAAATAGAAAAACACTGTACAAAGTCTGGGAAAAATTGGAATTTCCTCTTTTTTTGTTATTTCCCAGTTGCATGCCTGAATACTGATAGGAGATAATATGTTTGTCTCAGTCATAGTTTTAGGTCAAATATAGGCCACATGCGCAACTGGTCTACATGGTCTAAATGGTCTGCATCATGTCATTGCATTAATTAGTTGTGAAGCCCCAGCTCTAGGTGGTATGACATGTTAGATTTAGATGTAGGTGCATCCAGGTAACAAGCACATGAAGCAGTCATTCATGAAGCACATGATCCTCATAAAAAACAAGAGCGTGATCAAAAAGGTTTTTACGCTACAAGCACAGAGTGGCCAGGCATGTGGTGATTCAAAGGCTCTTCAAACCGCAGCGAAGTCCAGATAAACGCCAAGGAAACAAAAGTCAACAGGTTGTGTATTCGAATCTACAGACTACGGGTTAGCATCCATGCCGAATGTTGTTTGCAGCACTCACAGCATCTAGGCATCTTTTAAATTCATGTAGCAGGGTAGTATCGTGTACGATTACAATACAGACAATAACGGTAACCTTTTCTGACTTATTCTCACTAGGAAGATCCCTACAGACTGTCCCATATGCAAGAGTCGCTGCCGGCAAATCTTGAACTCTGACCTTTGAGGAAAGGCTTTCATTGATGAAGGGCCTTCTCACAACTTTTGTTATAATCTGCATTTCTGATCACTCTGAACCCCAAAGGGTTCAACTTGTTAGCAACTCCATCTCAAATCTTCTGTGAGCTCTGCGCAAACAGAAAAAAAAGTTTTCAAAATGCCTCGTCTCAAGAAGAGGACGCTGTTCATTTGTAGCGTTTGCGAAAGCATCTTCAAAACTCAAGAAGAGCTGACGAATCACAAGAATACCCACTGGAAGATCCGAGCACCCAGCCGGCATGAAGAGCCTCACAGTGTCCCAACTAAGAACAAAGCAGAAGCAGCAGTACCGGTAGAAGCAAAGGTCAAACCATTTGAATGTGAAACTTGCAGCAAAGCGTTCTCAAATGCCGGCCACCTGAAGGAGCACCAGCGAGTACATACAAGGGAAAGACTTTTCGTTTGTGAAATCTGCGGCAAGGCGCTGTCCTCAAGTGGTGTTCTGAAAAACCACCGGCGAATCCATACTGGAGAGAAACCTCATGTTTGCAACATCTGCAATGAAGCTTTCACTTATAAACAGCAGCTTACCGTTCATCAGATGTCGCACGACAACATCCGACCCTTTGTGTGCGAGGTTTGTAACAAGTCCTTTCTGAGAAAAGGAAATCTTACAGAGCATCAAAGGATCCACACAAGAGAGAAACTATTTGTATGTGACGTTTGCAACAAGGGTTTTTCATGTAGTGGCAGTCTGAGTAATCACAAGAGGATTCATAGTGGTGAGAAGCCTTATACTTGCGAATCTTGTGGTGAATCATTCATGTACAGTTACCAGCTGACTGAGCATGGAAGAATCCACACGGGTGGGAACACCAAACCATTTGAGTGTGAGGTTTGTAACAAAGCCTTTGGAAAGAAGAGTCATCTGAAAGATCACCAGAGCATCCACATTAAAGAGAAAAACTTTATTTGCCAACTCTGTGGCAAAGCCTTCTCGACAGGTGCTCACCTGAAGAGGCATGAGAAATCACACTCCGTCATCAAGAGCAAATTTGTCTGTGCAGTTTGTGACAAGTCTTGCACTTCTGAAGACAAGCTCAAGAAACACCACCTGAAGCTCCACAGTGGCGAGAAACCCTACTCGTGTGATGTTTGCCAGAAGACGTTTTCCCAGAAGAGCCATCTTAAAGAACACCAGAGGGTTCACACGGGAGAGAAACCATTTGTTTGTGATATTTGCAATAAGGCCTTCTCTGCAAAAAACATCTTAAAAACACACCAGAGAGTCCATACAGGGGAGAAACCATACATTTGTAACATTTGTAGTGAAGCATTCTCCTATCCGACACAGCTGAGTGTTCACCGGTTGTTACATGACAACGTCAGACCCTTTGTTTGTGAAGTTTGCAACAAGTCCTTCTTGAGAAGGGGAAATCTCACAGAACACCAAAGAGTCCACACCAGAGAAAAACCGTACGTATGTGACATATGCAACAGGGGTTTCTCTTGTAGTGGAAGCCTGCACAACCATAAGTGGACACACACCAGTGAGAAACCTTTCATTTGTGAAATCTGCGGCAAGGGCTACATATCCGCTGCAGTTCTCAGGAATCATAAGTTGGATCACGAAGATAATCCCGAAACATTTGAATGCAACGTTTGTCTCAAAACCTTCCGAAGGAAAAACAGGCTGAAGGACCACCACAAGCAGTGCCACAGTGGAGAGAAATCATTTATCTGTGATGTTTGCGGCAAAGCTTTCGCGTTCGGTAGCAGTCTGAAATCCCATCAGAGACTTCACAGTGGGGAGAAGCCTTACGGATGCGAGATTTGTGGCGACCGTTTCACTTACGCGCCTCAGAGAAAAGATCACATGTTGAAACACGACAATAGGAGACCATACAGCTGTGAGGTCTGCGACAAAACCTTCCTGAGAAAAAGCAACCTCGTGGAGCACCAGAGGGTCCATTCTTCCGAGAAGCCTTGCATCTGCAATCTCTGTGGTAAGGCCTTCTCCCACAGCATCCTTCTGAAGAAACATCAGAAGGTCCACACCAGTGACCGTATATTCATCTGTGAGACCTGTGGAGGATCTTTTTCTTCAAAGCTGACCCTGAAATCTCACAAAGCAGTTCATTCTGACGTAAAGTCGTTTCTCTGTGATACCTGTGGCGATGCCTTCCGAAGGAACAGCCAGCTTAAGCGACACCAGAGGGTGCACTCCAAAGAGAGACCCTTTGTTTGCAATATATGTGGCAAGAGATTTCCCCAAATCCATACTCTTAAACTTCATCATATTGGGATCCACACGAACGAAAGACCCTTCAAATGTGGCACTTGTGGTAAAGGCTTCATCGCAAAATATAAACTAAAATGCCATCGACGAGTGCATACGGGAGAAAAACCATATGCCTGTAATGTTTGCGACAGAGCTTTCTCGCACAATATCACACTGAGGAGGCACAAATGTGACTGTGTTCAAGAAAGTTAACAAACATTTGAAGTTTAAGATGGCATTAAGCCTTCTAAAATGTCATCTGACTGCTACAACTTTTATCTCTATTAACATGTCCATAGAATGTATAATTATAGCAAATCATTCTAGCAAGTGTTGTTGATTTCCTAGAAAACGTTCTAAACTTTGTGAAAATAATGTCCTTAAAATTTCAAGTACCAAGCTATTTTTGAAGCTGTATATTTGGAAGCGCATACATAAGTTAACATTTATTGAAAGGAAGCATGTAAAAAGTTGCTTTAGCTAGTGTAGTAATAATAGCAACTAAGACAGATGTGCAAACGCAGAAGTGCTATATATGTTAAAGGGCCATGCAATGTAATTTGTTGAATGCTATCCTTTAAAATGAACCAACGGTGTCCCAATGAACCGCATTTTCAGATTTTATTTTGCCATTTTGAAGGGTATTTTGATGCCTTTGTGGTTTTTATGGTGTGCAAAGTTCCATATATTCAAGAGCAAAACTCTGACTTCATTCTGGGCAGAATCCTCAGTGTTTATGTATTATTAGGTATTTCAATCTATTTTGATACTTTGCTGTCGTAAATGCCAATTTCTTTGGTGATTCTTTGTTGTGCAAGTACATGGCAGTGAACCAGTGAGCAACTTCTTGCAATTGTTTTCATTGGGCAAAATTTGGCTTCACAATTTGAACAAGAAAAACTCTAAACTCTAAACTGAACAGTGTCTTCCTGAAATGACATTCAATTCAATTCAAAAAAACATTTATTCCATACAGTGCCCTCATTTGTCCAGAAAAGCATGGGAGTTTTTAAATGTTTAAAAAAAGTGCACTTTTTTATTGAAATAAACCAAAAAGGGATGACAAATAGATTTCAAACATAAACATACAGGGTTGCACAATGTGTTCCTAAGAAAAATTTAGTGCATGGGCCCTTTAAAAAGAGGATACTGTTTAAAAATGAAGTTGTGACAATGTTCTTCATAGAAAATGTGCAGAACTCTATACATGTATTTATGTTTGAACCAGCCAGCTGACACTGGCAGGTTTTGTCGGTCAAGTGGTAACCACCCTCAAAGATTTCTTTCTCACAATCACTCGGTAAAACACTGAGAATACAGTATTAAAAAAAGAAAATAATATGTCAGTGAAGGGCAAAACCCAATTTTGAAATATGTTGCATTTTCAGGCACTTTTTAAATTGCTTACAATTATGATTTGTTGAAGTACGTCGGTGAGGGATAGAAACCAAATAATTAATTTTGATCTCCCTGATGCAAAAAAAAAAAATCATAAATATCCCAAATTATGTTGATGTGATTGATGATTCTTATCATGTGTATGTTCATGCATTATTCCTCCATGGTTCATGCAAATTATCGTTAAGAGCTATGTAACTACGCACAATATTACTACAACTGTACATGTATGTACAAATGTATACAACTCCTCTAAACGGAGCAACCATGAGTACAGGTTGCCAGTCTACTTTGGTGCAGCGCACGCGCCGATAATGACCTCAATCTGACCTCCATATTTAATGAGGTATTAAAATGCACCTGATGTTTGACAAGACGCCAGTGCACACAAGGCCGTCGGACGTTACTGGTATGTATGTATTGATAGGTCTTTAAATATTACGTGCACTTGTCTTCCACTTGTAGCAATTAGCATGCAGCAAGCTTTGTGGAGGTCATGCTTTTGAAGAGAACTGTGCCATGGACTGTACCTAGGTCATGTAGCGTTAGAACTTATATAAGAACAATTTACTATTGACGTAGTGATGGTTCCTTCCTCCATCATGTCCATGGTAAGAATCCTTAAGATACACGTGAGGATGTTGCCAGAATATGCACGACAAGTTCGTCATCTATATATGGTTGATTTGATTTATGCAAGTCATTTGTTCGCATTTCTTGTATCCATGTATTATTTGTGAGTGTAGTTTGATTTGCAGTCGCTTTTTTATTCATGTAGGATAGAGTGCCAAAATACTCAACTCGTATTGATCCTTTTCATGGGGGCCATCTTGGAGGTACAGTGCTCTACAGAGATACCCATGTGTAGCTCTTTTGTGTACTGAATTAGAATGCCAAATGTATACTGTCATAATGATGACTGCACAAACAAGATCCACTACAAGCTAGATGGCTTTTGATATACATGTACAATGAACATGTACATTGTATCTGAGAGGTACATGTGATTGAATTAACATTAGGCCTGGTTCACTGACAATCGTGGTGGTTAGATTAAATTGCAGTACATGTACTTGGGAGATTTTTGCCGATTTAAGTAATGCGCAATTGAGAGATTTACAAGAAACACACACTGCGTTGGATTATATACTTTTATGACCAAAAAAAATCAGTGTCCTCCGATATGTGGTTAATTTAGCACACATGTACATGTATGCACATGTACATGTACATGTACATACATCCGACCATACCTCGCGCGTGAGGCATGCACGGAATTTCCTCGGGTCCGTGTGCCGACATTCCAAAGACTGGTTTTAGATTCATCTTGGCTGTGCTGTCAGGGACCGGCTTAACATTTTTGGATACATAATAAAAATCAGTCGGGGGTCGAGTGATCACAAAGGGTTCTGTGACTCGCGGGCATACAGCCTATTGACTTTTTAGGGAGTAACCGAACAAAAAGGTACGAGGATTATTGATATAAAACTGTAGCTGGCATTGTTATTAAATATTTTGGGGTCATGAACAGAACTTCTTTTAATCCGCCAACATTTAATCGAAATTCTCCCAGCGTGGGTGTTGTAATCAGTGAACTATCTTTTTATCTAGCTGCTGAAAGATGCTCGGCAGAAAAAGCAGCCATTATTTCGTTATTTAAAGGGTCCATGGGAATGAATTTGTAGGTACGTATTCTGTGCAACTTTCTCAACTATTTGACATCGTTTTTGGTTATGCACTTAGTCTTAAGGAAAAGTTCTACGAGTTAACTCGTATAACTCGAATTATACGTTTAATCTTGACCTTTTGCTTTTGGTGTAGTATAAAAAAAACTTGCGTTTCTTTTTTACACAAATCACTCATATTAATTTCAACGAAACTTAAGAGGGCCCATGCCGTTATTTTAATGCAGTCCTTTAAATCCCATTTAACCCCATTTGAGTGTGACTGGCGAAAAAAAAAATGCAATTCACTAGTTCAAATGTTATTTTCTGTACTACCAAAAAGCGGAAGATTAAACATAAAACTCCCCGACTTTCCCTCATCTCTAAGCGTGAATTGTCCATTTTTTTTTCTAGATATGACTGCATTTTGTTGCACCGGAGTTACCCGTGACTTGTTTTTCCCCTGTGAACTTTGTTGTCGATACAAGTCACATAATGGAGAACGAATCGGAGCCCAAGGAATGCCAGCAGTATTGTCAAAATGCTGGTCAGTTTACTTGCGACATTTGCGGCGAGTCTTTTCCAAGTGACAACGATCTCACCGAGCACCGGCGGAACCACGGCAACGACACACGACTCGTGTGTAAAATCTGCAACAAAACCTACTCGAGCAAGGACACTCTCAGGCATCACATGAGGATCCACACCGACGAGAAGAAATTCATCTGTGGCATCTGCGACCGAGCTTTCCTGCGCAGAAGCGCGTTCAGAGAACATCAAAGATGCCACGACAAGATGCGACCGTTTGTCTGCGACATCTGTGACAAGACCTTCCCCCGCAAGGACACGCTGAGAAAACACCTGATCAGCCACACCGGCGACCGACCGTTCTCTTGTGACATCTGTGGCAAAACCTATCCCTGTCGCCGCAACCTGCGACGACACGAGATCGTCCACACCAACGACAAGCGCTTCTTGTGCGACATCTGTGGCAAAGCCTTCGCGGACGCAGCCCAGTTGAAAACCCACAGTGTCACCCACACCGACGACAAACCGTTCCACTGTGACATTTGTGGCAAGGACTTTAATAACAGGGGCAACCTCCGCGCCCACGGGAAGGTCCACGATAACCTCCGGCTGTTTGCCTGTGGCTTGTGTGGCAAATCGTTTGCTCGGAGATCGCACCTACAGGTACATCAAATAATCCACGATTCTGCTCGGCCGTTTGCTTGCCCAGTCTGTGGCAAGACTTACTTGCGTCCGGACACATTCGAGAAGCATCAACAGACTCACATGACTGAAAGTCCAGACCATTGTGACGTTTATTCGGACTCGGGTTCCTCACATATGAAAACCGAGGAATTTGAAGCAGCAGTGAAATGTGATTAGTTTGGTATTCCTCAAGGCTCAACAAGTGACGTTTAAAAACATGTAAACTTTTTCCAACGGCGCCCTCTTGTGTACGAATTATGCACCCGTCAGTCATGAGGTCAGGGGTGCATTTTGGCGGTCATAACCAAGAATTGGTTCGGTAGTTTCTTGTCGGTTAATTTCTATTTAATTGTTTAATTTAGAATTGCATGATCATGTCATGTAGTAAATAAACCCTAAACAAAAACCAAAGAGAAACCACCCGTTATGACCTTACACATATGACCACACCCCTGTTCTCAGTGAATCAGAAGTCTAGTCTGTGAAAGTGTGACGTCATTGAAACTTTCTGGGTTTGAAAGGAACTATAAACTCATTTCGGATTTTTTTCATCGTGGATAAACGTGAAAGCCAACTTGCCACTTTCATCGGGGATGGGGTGAAGGGGGCGTGGCATAATTGTATGATTGTATGGGGTTAGGGTCACTTTTCAAATGACGGTAACAGACCATTCTTGTTTAGACAACAGAGGGCGCTGCAACAACAGAATCAAGCGACAATGCTCTTAGTTTGCCAAAATGTATTAATAATCCAGAATATCAACAAGGTACATTAATATGATTAAGATTACATGCACAAAAGCCTCTGAGAAACTCGACGTCGAAGATAACACATTAAATAAATTATCCGTTGGATTGCGGCCAGTTGCAAAATGTAAACATGTTACTTTTGTTGTGCACATCCTTTTCTCAAAATAATGTCTTTACTTTTTAGTTGTGTTTAATAGGTAAAAGACTTTCTAATAATTATGTTGGCCTTTTGTTCACATAACCCAGAATATCTTAATTGCCTTAAATTATGAGTACATTGCCAATCCCATCGTGATCTTAACCAATGAGTCCCATTTTAACCAATCAGAAATGCATAGTTTTTTCAAGGTGCCTATTGGCTACATTTTAAAATCGACGCTAGTGAGAGCCAATCAGATTTGCCGTTTTGTTTTAGCTCGATGTGACCTGTTTGTCCATTGGCTACATTTGAAAACACTTCCAGCCACAGCCAATCAGATTTCATCTTTCAAAAGCCCCTCGTTCCTCAGCTTATCCAGGAGCTTCTTCATTGCAGCATCGATGGCGTCCTGCGCCTCATCGAAGTGGTGCACCTTCATGCTGGTATCGCTAGCAACGTCCCAGGCCGTACCGTCATACACCCATGGCTCATCGAAGCTGTGCACTCGACCCTTGGCACTGTACTTGATGGTGCGACCTCCTATTGTCACCTGCAGGTGAAAAAAACCCATTAATTGCAGGTGCAGGTGCTGTTGGTTGTGTGTATAGCTCCATGGTGTACATGTGTTTAATTGCACCATGGTTGTACCATGTGGAGGGCGTCCCCAACGGCTGCATGTGATAGTACATTAAAAGTGGAGGACGCCTCCAACGGCTCAGAAAGTTGAGAATAGTGCACCTGCAAAGGTGCATGTCTCTTCGCCTATGTCTTCAGGCACCTATTAGACGTTTGTTTCTTTACAATGGAGAACGATTGATTGCTTTTCTTCCTTATCAATTTATCATACTTTAGAACAATAATGAAGAATCATTCTCTATGTTTACAGTTTGATTATGATGTGTTATGGGCCGCTGGCCGTTATTACTGCGTCTTTCTTCTATGTGGATCCTAGCGATTGATCTTGAGTGCGCTTTGCCAGTTTGAAAGTCGGTCTTTGTTTGGTCAATGAGAAAGATCGCAAAGTTTGTTACCTGTCCTTCCTCGTTGAGGGCGTTGTTCAAGAGATCCATGGCTACTTTGATGGTAGCTGGGTTTATATTGAAAGCACTGACCATACTCACTGCAATAAGAAAAAAGGGCAACATAAAGATGAATTCATTACAAAGAATCAAAGAGACAAGAAAATTCGTTTTCTGATTGTTAGTAATTTTGGGAGGCCACGACCAAAATTACTCAATCGTTTTAGATCATTGTCGGTTTTTTTCAGCACTGCGACCCAAACCAAACTTGTTCAATCCACGAGAAAATAATTTGTCCTAATTCTTCTGAAGTCCAAGAGATTATTATACTCCATGCTTTGAAATATTTTGTATCGTTAAAATTGAAAATTAGGGTGAGTACAAAGACGAGGATTTTGTATATTTTCAACAGAATGGAAAACAAACGTGTGCAAAGTGTTAGAACCACCACTAAAGGAAGATACATTGTTGTTTCTATCTACTTGGGTATGTGAAGAGATTCTTGAGCTTTGCGATGGTGGTGTTCTTGTGGCCCGAACTGTTTCACAGTGAGCTGCGAACTTCAGTATCAAACATGGGAAACTGCAGTAACTGATGAACATTTTTCCTGAACAGCACGGATAAAGTGGTTTCTGTGGAGCGTTTGGGGTTTTCCCATTCTGGCTAGTTATTACCCAATGCGGTTTGTCTTTGGCTGTGACTCAGAAGTGGACATTTTCAAGATTAAATGGCCTACCCTCAACAATAGCAGGAGGCACTTCAGCTATTTTGATATTCGTTATCTCGAAATTTGTGCTGACGTGGACAAAGTTCCGACAAATAATAATTTTGCTCTCATACAGTCTTTTTGTCAAAATGTTTTTCTCTGATTTGTCGGCTTTCTGTCTGCCCAGTTGTGTCTAGGTTTGTTTGCGCATGCGTTATTCGGCAGGTGGTTGGAAAATCCAAGTTGATATAAGCATTCTTTGAAAAACAATATCTTTAGTTAGTGTGGCTTTTTATGGAAACTTCAGTCCATTGAACTTTAGTTTGGAAAATCCAAGTTGCGATAAGCATTCTTTGAAAAATAATATCTATAGATAAGGCCAAAAAAGATCGGTCTCTGGTCAGACCGAAGTTCCGGAGTTGATGCGGCGACGCTTTTTTTTTTTTTTCCAAGCTTGAATTGTACAGACAAGGAGGGTACTATTTTGCTTTTTTGTGTCCTCATTATACATTGGTGTCCTCCATAATTTGCCTTAGTGCCCTTTATCATTTGCCTTGGTGCAATTTCCCCATTCCTTGGTGCTCTTTGGTACAAACATTTGAGGAGGTGCGGCAATAGAGGGCGCTGTTGTAGCTTCCGTGTTAATTTGAAGAAAAAAAGTTGACGCACATGATTAAAATCGACCAGAGACCGAGTATTTTTTTTGGCCTGATGTGGCTTTTTTATGTAAACTTCAGTCCATTGAACTTCAGTTTTTTTCTGCTGGCAGCTACTGGAGTTAAGTCTCATCAGGATAAAAATGAAGTTTTAGAGACCCTCACATCCAGCCCCGATTGTGACTTGAAGTGGAATTCCCCGCGCACAATGGGAAAACAGTCATCAATAGATTTTCCTTTTTTGTTTTTGTAAAATTGTAAAAATTGCAAACGTACTCTTTCTAAGCTTTTAAAGTCGTAATAAGTGGTATCGAGAAGATCAGCAGATTGGGTAATTATTTACATTTCTTTATTATTTTTTTATTTCAAACTTTAGACATTCAAAAAGTTCAAAAATACAAACTAAAATGTAAGCAGGGGCTATCACGGAATGAAAAAATATCAAAACTGTCATCAAATTATTTTTTTAAATGAAACATTTCATAATCTTTTCTCCCTCTGTTATTCAGGCTTCTACACGGAAAAAGAAAACACCGGGAAACCAGATTTGCCGTCCAGTAAACTTGCTCATTCCTTTATCAAATTTATCAAACAAAACTCGCTGTAGGACAGGGACAAAATCCAAACTCCACAATTTTAACATGATATTACAAAAGACAGGATGTAAAAAAGTCTGGACAAATTTCACACAAAATTTACATGCAAACCTTCTTTCTTGATAATAATCTCATTAACACCCAAATTGCACCCAAATTGCAATAACGGACTCTTTCATTGGTTAATGATCAATAACCGATTCCCAATCGACCAATCAGAGTTCGTCTTTCATGATCCCCTCCCTCTTCAGTCTCTCGAAAAGCTTCAACGTGGCGTGTTCGATGGCTCCTTGCTTGCTCTTGTAATGATTAGCTTTTTCGCTGATCCCACTCATAATGTCCCACGCTGTACCGTCATACACCCATGGCTCCTTGAAGCTGTGTACTCGCCCCTTTGCCTTGTATTTGATGACACGACCAGCAACGGTTACCTGAAGAAAAGAACATTCAATGTTTAAAAAGTTGGTTGAAGTCTTCAAATTATTTATAACAGTTCATCTCTGGGGCCGTATCCTAGCGAGCCAAGTTGGCGCAGTGGTTCGATCTTCCGGCCTCGCCTTTCAGCACATGGCCCAGCTAGATTTCTGCCTTGCTCCATAATTGGGGATTTCTGCAGGACCAACCTAATCAGTGATTGGTCGTTTTTTTCCCCTCCAAATTTTACCTTCATTTTCTTCGTCAAAACAGTATACAGTAGTCACGTGAATGTCAAATTAATTTGGACAGCAAGCACAAGCATTGCGCATGCGCTATTTCATCTGTTCCAGTTACGTCATCTGCACGTCCTCTAAGGCCACTATACTGACCACTCAGTGATTGTTTGGTTTGAAAAAAATCTGTTCATTTTATAGTCGAACGCTCAAAATGAAAGTGGAAGAAAGTCAGAACTAATTTACCTGTCCTTCCTCATTGGCGATGGTGTTGACAATACTCGTCACTGTCGCGATCATGCTGGGGTCGAGGTTAATGGCGGTTGTCATGGTGACTGAAAATTGCATAAACGAGAACAAAAAGTTGTATCAAAATCTAAAGATCGGGCAAAATGAACGAAAACCACTACCCGTAAATAACAATAAAATCACACTCAAATTATATGTTTTTTTTTATTTACATACAAAACATAGAGCTGTGTGGTTTGAACCATTACGTGGTAAAATATTTCCTTCATTGGTAAAATACATTCTTTGGAAATACTGATGAACTAGATTAAAAAGCCATCTATTTTTGACTTAGTAAAACGTACCTGTAAATGTCACCGCCATCAGTAGGAAGAGACCAGTCCTCATAGTGTGAATGTACAACAGCGTTCCCTCTCCTGTCTATACTGAGGGGAAAAAAAAGAACTTATAAAACTTGAGTTGTTGGCGCTCTGAAGTCAGAAAATCAACTGAAGATACGATCAATCCCGGCGTTGTGAGACAGTTCACAACAAAGTACTGAATTTTAATATGCTTATCATTGACCTCAAAAGCCACGTGTGTATTTACACACTTAATCATGACTCACATGTGGGAAAACCCACTGTCATTCATCGTATCACGGATATATTGCAGGGACTTTCCGCTTTGGCATTTGGCAACAGTCTAGTCAGTATACCGAGTTCAGTTCAGGGACGTTGAGTGTTTTGCACGAGTATTGCATTTGTCGCCTGGGATGAAGCCGTTGTAAGTATTACTTCTAGTTTCACGTTAAATTTAGTCGTTATAGTATTTAGGACATACTTTTATTTTTTGTAAGATTGTGGTTAAAATGTGTATACTGGGAATTAAGAGTTCCTTGTGAAATTGTAGTATTCAAGAATTATATGCACAGAAATTAGAGCGTATAAAATATATGCGGCTGCTTCAATCGATGGATCTTACACAGTTTTCTACATTGACCCTATAGCTGCATGGCCAAAATGTTAACAATCAATGGAAAAATTAAATGTCATATCTTTTAATAATTTAATTAAAAAAAAAAATCACTTGGGAGGCATTCCCGTTGACTTGTGCACAAACTCCCCCCCCCCAAAAAAGTTTGACTCTAACCCCAATTTTACTCCCACGAATGTTGGTATTTTTAGTTGGACCATGAGCAGTCGATCTAGCCTATTTGCGATGGTAACATTTATCCTCTAAATAGGAGCTGTGTCATTAGGGAGACATTGAAATGTCTCCCTAAATTATCAATGATCATTACTTATCTATTTTAATAATAAAGGAATAACATTAATGCATTTAGTGGTAGGAAGAGGTCCGTCAGGATAAAACCCCGCAGTGTTTAGTTTCCTGACCTGCATCATGTTTTGTTATTGAGCCTTGATCCGCGGCTATTGACCTCTAAACGTGCACTGGGAAAACCCACGTCCATTGCGTTGCGCAATTCCGACAACAACAGTTTTTGCAACCGCGGCCCACAATACATATCAGTGACCCATGAAGCAAACCAGGAAATGCAAATAGTGGTTCTATACCCAGGCCAAAATGATCACAATACGAATTCTCCAAAGATCTGCACATACAGATAATTTGATAGCTTTGAATTGCAAGTCATAGGCCTAGTGTAACGGAAGGAATTGGTTCGAGTTGGGCTTAATCATTAATATCAATCTGTTTTGGAAGAAGCCACAGACCTCATGTTCCTGTTGTTGTTTTGCAAGATGATAAAGACAGGTGAGTCAGGTTTATTTGTATTGTTTCATGGATTTAGACTATCAAAGTGCTGTCCTAGCTTGTCGATCTGCGAATCTTGCAAATACCTGAACTTCGACCCCACTAGTCACGATGGAAAAGATTCCATCGGTGTGAATGTTATGCTTTTAAGTTTGATTGGTAATATGCATAATGCCAAATAGTCAATAGTTGAGGGATCAACTTGACAATTTTTGCCTACCCCCCCCCCCCTCTCCGAAAAAAATCAACTAACTGATATATTTAGGGACTACAGTTTGCCCTTTAGGCCTACCATAGCGTTATACATAATCTTTTCAACATCGGTAATACATTCTGTTCTTTCTTACCCATGTAGATCAACATCACACTGAGCTAATGTGTTCAATGTCATCGACACGCTGTTTATGTATCCTCGTTATGTCAGGTATGGAGGGCAAATCATACAATGATCCAAGTCTTTTTTTTTTCAAATTAAGAACAGACTCTAAACTCGTTATAAATTTGGGAGAGATTGAGTGAATTGATTCATATATAAAAATCAGTGTTGTTTCTCAATCGTAATTATTTTAAGGTGTGCATTTTAGACAAGCAAGAGTTGAATTATTGTCCAAATTGTTGAATTACCGATTAATGTAATTTCCTTTAATCCTTTGATTTGTGTCCATTTAACCAACAGCCTCGCTACTTGGATCAATGTTGGGCGCTAGCGGGAAATCCAATCACGTTATTGAGGGCTTGGTGTCGGGTTATCTCAAAGAGGAAGGACGGGTAAACAATACAAAATTTTCTCTTTAAGTTCATGAACTTTTTTCACATTTTTGAAATGCTAACAATGACGGATTCAACAGGGATTGTTGGGAAGGCTCACCTTCTTTATTCCGACAAACTAATATTAATTATTCACAGAATGGAACTTATCCAACATTAAGTTTCCTAAAAAAATTAAAATTAATGTTTTTGAATCAACTTTTTAGAGAACAATTGTTTTTGTCGCCCTCAAAAGTTTTGTTCTGGATCCGCCCTTGTCACTGACAAATTCAGTATCTTCACTTTGGCACGCGCAATGGACCGATCCAGTAAGCCCCGCCCACTACGCACGTGGGCAAATTAACACGTGTTCCTCTCCAATGCCACACTGCATTTTCCTACCACGCGTATCATACGCGCGTGCACGCATGTCGGACGTTTGTGAACGCACGTCGGACATAAATCATGTCTGTGATTGGTCAGAATACCATGGGGCGGTGCTTACTGGATCGGTCCATACCACCAAGAAGTCCGTATTTCACACTAACTGCACCGGCCCGCTGAGTTCACAACTAATTTGCATTCTTTTCTCATTTTGCCGGATTTACAGCTCGAACTTGAAGGTCGTACCATCGTGTACAAGGCCTATCTCAGGGAATTCACATTCCCTACCGTCTTTGACGCCATAGCAACAGACTCTGCCTCCGGCATCTCTGCATCCACATCGAAGGAGGAGAAATTCGACGACCCTCAAGATGCATATCACAAAGCGGTGAGCAAATTAAAGCCCCACCCCGCGAGTTTAAACCCCGCCCCTTAACTCCTCCCCCAACTCCTCCCCCAACTCGCCCCCTAACTCCTCCCCTTGAACTCCCCCTGACTCCTCTACTAACTCGTCACCCTAACTCCTCCCCAATTCCTCCCCTAACTTCTCCCCTAACTCCTCCCCTAACTGGGACTCCTCCCCCGACTCCTCCCCTAACTCCTCTTATGCAAATTGAATTACCTTCAATAAACAGAAAGGCTGCACTCTGCTTACTGATTGGATTGCAGAGCTGTTAGTCCAGTCCAGTACAAGTCCCTGCAATTCCATCACAAGTCCTCCAGTCCCAATTCAACTCACAAGCTATTCAAATGAGCTTTGACAAAGGCATTCCTTTATTATTGTTCGTCCACTGTTACTTGTGACTGGGCTTGTGACTGGGCTGGTGACTGGGCTTGTGACTGGGCTTGTGACTGGGCTTGTGACTGGGCTTGTGACTGGGCTTGTGACTGGGCTTGTGACTGGGCTTGTGACTGGGCTTGTGACTGGGCTTGTGACTGGGCTTGTGACTGGACTTGTGACTGGGCTTGTGACTGGACTTGTGATGGACTTGACCACAGCCCTGCTGGATTGGCATGAAATAAACCAATGAACAACGGCAGATGGGCAGATGTTAATTTCGATTCTCTACCAACAAGGGAAGCATTAGGTTCCTATGCGTTACAATCTGTGTCATTCTTATTTATTTATTGATTTTATTTTAATTCTCTCCGACATAAACATATAAATACAATATTGGTTGTACAGGGGCTGTCTAGGAAATACAAAAGTTAAAAACTGTCATCCAAAGATGTGTATAACCAGACCCCTCCCAACAACAAAGATTATAAAGTAAAATCACAAACATAAATCAGGTATCAAATCAAATCAGGTTTTTGATTTTTTTTGGTAAAGGATTTCATTTTTTGACTTCAAGGTGGCAAACCTGCTAGCTGTTCTTCGGGAAAAAGGTCTGATGAAGAACCCGAATCCAAAGCCAACACCAACGCCAGAACCGGAACAAACGTCAGAACAGTCGCAGAACCAAGAACCGGAAAAGGACCCGACACCAGGGGGAGACAGCGTCAGTGAGCCAGAGAAACCGAGTCCGGGGCCAGACCCCTCGATCGACGAAAGCCTAAGTGAACATTCTGGCGATGATATGGAGGGGAAAATGGAAGAACGCGATGGCCATCAAGTTGAACAAGAGAATGTAACGAGTACGTAAAAGTAAAAACAACAAAATGAAACAAATAGACAAATTGTAAGAGGTCGCTGCCGTTCCAGTGTCGTTGTCGCATGACCATGTCCTTGTCGCATGTCCTTTATAATGAGGGCGCTTTGTGCAAGGGCTACATGGATGTGAACTCTGAATTTAAAAATGAAAAAAAAATGGGGAAAAAACAAGCTCGTGGAAACATGGAATAAACGTGGTGACAAAGTTACATGGCAGCAAAATCGACATAACGAGATTGCAGGGGCAGCGGTGACAAAAATTAAATGCAACTTATTAACCTGAAGTGTGTTTATTATTTGCGTGTGTGTTTTTTTTTCTTGTCTAGTTTGGGCAGTTGTTCTGCAAGCATTATGCACCATATCGATCACTGCTATACTGGAGCTGATTCCGGTAAGTACGTACAGTACCAATGCATGATGTGACTAGTTAAGGAGGAGAGAGGAGTTCGGTTGAAATGATAAAGCCACTCAAGACTTTACTAGATCGATTCATTTGGCCCCGCCTACAGCTCACGTGTTCCAGACGCGCGCGTCATAATTATGCGAGTACATGCACACATGTATATATTAGTGCACGGCTGTTATTTGTTAAAACATCACGGGCGGAGCTAATGGATTGGTATTAAAACCAAACTGATTTGTGACTTTGTGACTTGTGCTTGCGCCGAAACGTTTGACTCAGATGAATTGTTTGATGACTATAACGGATAACAAAGATTGACTTTAGGACGATGAGACCCTAAGAAAATCTGGATCCATGCCCCTTTTATATAGCCTAGTGCAACAAAATGGCACTTACACTTGAACCAGAGATGAACATTAACTGTTCGATTGTTACATCTTGTCGTTTCTCTTTCTTAGTGTTCTCCACTGAAGTCGGTGACTGTTGGTTCTGTTGGAATTCTGCTGGCTGGAATCGCCTTTTATTGCATCTTAGGTATCTATTTTGATTTCAAAAAAATTGGATATTTTAAAATTGGACTAAAACTGAACATCTGCAATCAGCAGTTTGATAGGCGAACCATAGCTGGTTAATTTTTCAAATTTTTTTTGCTCACTTCATGGATGGAAATGGTAGACCTTTGATACGCTAAGCCTCAGCGTACGCTGTTGTAGCTGATGTTCAATAAAAGACAGAACAATTAAAAAGGACCGGTGTGTTGGCTGCCACCAAGCGTTTCAAAATTGACCTATCGCCGTTTGTGAGTTAGCCACGCCCCTTAGACAACCCTATGGAACTTTGGAATCTTAATCTAGAATCTCAAACGGATGCTGAGTTTCTTTGTTTTTTTCCCAGGTTGGAATATTTTCATGAGTGGCGCAATAGCAATCGCTGCTTTTGTGTTCGTTGAAATATTGCAAGCGAGTTACAAGGTAAAGACATTGGTTTGATTGAAAAGAGACGTTTTTTTCAATTTCTTAAAAATTTGCACTTTTTATATGTATATAAATTTCACAATTTCAAGGAAGTTCAATCCGAATGATGTCATTCTGAATTCATCCAAGTGTTTTTGGTCATTTATAGGAAGGTTTTCAATTTAAAAAAATGATATTCACGTTTTTCATGTATCCGCCTTTTTATTTGTTTATTTACAATGGCCCTCCTCCATCGTCTGTCCTATATCCAACACTTTCCTATACCAAACTTGCCTGCTCCACATCGCACATTTTTTTTGCAAATTTGTAACAAAAACTCTCCCACACTTTTATTTTATTAGAAACTAGGCCTACCCAACGAAGAGGTTATGAAGCAGATCCAGGCAATCGTAAAGCCCACAGGTAAGCAGTCTGCTTACAAAATCTGTTATAAATTATACGGACCAGAATCAAGTTCTTTATACACTCTCATTTCACGGCGTTGGGCATCGACAGGCTGCAGTGGCGTAACCATAGGATTGCTACTATTGCTAGACTGCAAAGAATCAGTGAGGTCTTTCCCCATGCTTTTGTTTGGTGACAAATTGAACAATTCTTTCGATTTTTACCCATGATGCAGCCTACTTCCTTCTAGAAGTGGTCCCCGATTGTCAAGGATCCTACGCCGCCCACGAGATGAAGCCAGCTCGCCCCACAAAGGAAATGCTGAAGCAAACAACTGTAAGAAAAACATAGGCTATGATTCCTTCGAAATTACAACTGTTTGCAAACCTTATCATGTTATTATTTGCTTTTAACCCTACATGACTTCATTGTATGGAGTGCCTTTTCCATCTTTTTGTTGTTGTCCATTTGCAGAATTATGTGCTGCGGTCGAAGTGCAAAGGACTGGCCTTCATTCTAAACAACAACGATTTCGACCAATGCGAGCGGGAGGGCTCACAAATGGACATGGACAACATGAAACATCTCTTTCAAGAACTCGGATATGAAATAGTCTGCCATGAAGATTTGACTGGACAGGTAAAAACAGAAGGGCAAATAATATATATATATATATATCAAATGGTACGACCCCGCATGCGCGCACGCACTGTCATCGCGCGTGCCTCTAATTTCCAGTTGAATGCGCACCATAGACACACATGAAAATATAGTTTCTTTTGAATGGCAGCTTATCAACCTCGTTCCCATGGATACGAGATCTTGCTGCGCCTTGTTGTTTCCCATCAGGCCTTGCGCGCCCATGAAGTCGAGGCTGGCAGCTTATGAACGCGAATCCGGTTTGTTTTACATACGACGTCACTTTAAACCACGCCCACTGGCCATTAATTAACATTGGAAGCATTGGAATCGGCAGCTACAACGCAACTTGAGTGTTTATCCAATGGGCGCTAGTCGTTGGTGCGGACGCGTGTATGACTTTTTACCAACGAATTGGTAGGCGTACTCTTTTTGCATTTTCCCAAAGTTTTCCTTTCCAGATATAGATAAAGCCAAAGATTTCAGTTTTGCCAAGAGATATTAATTTTTTGGCCATTTCAATGCTTTCGTTGATTTACTCTACAGGAAATCACCGAGAATTTTAAGGAGTTCGCCTCCAAGTTCAATCAGAAGGTTCCCCGCTACGACTCGGCCGTGATAGTCTTGATGAGCCACGGCGACAAGGGAGTCATTCTCGGCATTGATCGCGCTCACGTGAAACTGCGAGATTTGCAGCGAGAGCTGGAAGCCGATCAATGTCCGGGGCTGAAGGGGAAACCCAAAATGTACTTCGTGCAGGCTTGCAGGGGAAGTGAGTGCATCTGATGTGTAATTGATTAAAAATCAAGCACGCAATTAAGTGAATTCAAAAACATACCCTCTTTTCTCCTAATTCAATACCGGTATTAAATCCTGTTAATTGTTTTAGTCATGTGTTTGTGTCCCCCACAAACTTAGGATCGTCTGCTATTCTACCTGTTGCTCACGACGGACCCAATCCATCGTCTGATGCCCCAGGATCTATCCGGCCTTGTCAGGAGTTGGTCCCTGTGCAACCTGACAACTTCGCTGAAAACATCAGGGACATGGCGGATGTGCACTTTGCGTACTCCACAACGGATGGTGTGTACTTACTGATCAGTAAATCACATGTTATTGTGCAGTTCATGAGATATTCCCATGTTACATTGAAAAGATAATTCCTACCATGACTGTCACGTCATTGCAAAGAAAAATGGAAAACCAAATTCCTTTGATATTTCTTTAACTTTTTGAGGCTATAAATCCTTCACGTTTTATCCCTTGACATAAAACTGGCTAAAACAAGTGTTCGATCTACTGTAACATCGGTTGTGCTAAACTTGTGTTTATTTTTTTCATAAAATTGTCATTTGTTCTCATTATAAGAATTTGTCTTGTCTTATACTCGCTACAGAAAAGAAAAAGAACACCAAGACTTAGTGATGTATCTTGTTCTTTTGCTACAGGTTATCTTTCTCTGCGGAGTGACGCCATCGGTTCCTTCTTCGTCCAAGCCCTGTGCGAGGTCTTCTTCGCTCGCGCCCATGAGGACAATCTGGATACACTGATGAATAAGGTGAAAGACTTTGATCTAGAATGGATGCAGGATAAGGAGTAGGGGTGTGGCTTGGGTAATTCGGGGCGGGATGAGACAATAAAATTGCCATTGTCTTAGAATTTTGAGGATGGGACATCGGAACATGATTTGGTTTTCCTTATACACACTCAACATCAATAATTATATTTGATGCCTGTATATTTTTTTATGATTTTTGCTCATTTTGGTGTTTCCTAGGTAACCGATCGAGTGAACCGCATGAAAGGCAAGCTGTACGACCACGAATCCAAACAATGGATTGTCGTCAACCAAACGCCGGAATGCGTCAAGCGCATGCGCAAGGCTGTCTACTTCCTCCCTAAGTATTCCACTCATGATTAAATTATTGATTGTAATGTGAAGTTTAAACCGTGCCATCTAAGCATACTTAACCTATCCTGTTTCTACGTGAATGACTGACAAGGCCACAAGGGCGGATCGGGGGGGGGGGGGGATGGGGGCCATGCCCCCCAAAAAACAAAAACCGAACCCATTTTTGTGTTTGTTTAAGTGACGTCGCAATATAAAGGCAGGCACTGCATACACCACCATCTTTTTCCTCAAAAAGGTTTGGTTAAAGTGCTCAGAAATTGCCTCAGATCAGACCAAAGAGAAAGAAAGAAATCCCCCAAAATTCGGGGCCCTTAAGAGGCCCAGAAGCTCACGCTATAATTTTTGGGGGACCGGAACATTTTTTTGGCCCCCCATACATTGTGTTCTGGATCCGCCCTTGCTGACTGACTGTCGTCTGAGAGTTAGACTTCATCAAATTAGGTTTTGCCCTTCACCGACGTTTTTAACACTGTATACTCAGTGTGTTACCTCCCGAGTGAAAGTTGGAAAAAAAAAATCACTCGGGTGGGACTCGAACCCACGACCTCCTGCTTTCTAGTGCAGATGTCTTACCACTCGACCACCGAGCTAACGGGATCGGTTGGCCGGTTTCAAAATTCCATCTTATAAGAGTTAGACTTGTTTTAAGTCTCAGCTTCGCCTAAAAAGATGAATATCATATCCCCACACAAAGCCAATGAATGTGCTCAATCAGGCCACAGATGTCGAATACGTGCATGACTGATTTTCAGTGAACCATTCTGAACTGACTGAATAGAATTATGTGCACTGTAGGACAAACTTTACTAGCTAAGTTTGCTTGTACATTTCCTATAAAGAAAATATTTTGATTTTGGGGTGATGTATGCTTTATGCCATATCGCATATCAGAAATTAAATTAATTTCATTAGCTACACGATATGCCGGAAATTAATCAACTTGAAATTGAAAATTCGGAAATACCACCACACTGCGAATCTCTACACTTAATTGCGCTGGTATCCGCCCCTGCAGAGTACGGCGCTCCAGTGTGGAGTAGAAGCTAAAGATGAAGAAACACGTGAAAATGAAGAACAAAGTGTTGCAAATTACCGTCCATTCAAGCAGCTATCTTTTGTTTTGTAACTCAGTTTTTTGCGCGAGCCTTGTAAATGAATACATGCAGTTATTTTCCTAGAGCTTTCAGCAATTATGGTCTGACACATCTAAAAAGTTGTACGAAATTGGACATTATTTGTCGTTGCAATATGTCAAAATGCTATACAGTAGCCGATCTTCGCCCGAAAAAAAAGATGAGTCTTACTAGGGTCGTTGTGATTGCATTCTTTTTCAGTTGATGCAGCCAGAACAGATGAAAGCGAACGCAAGAGGGCGCATTCCTTGTATTTAATAAACAAGTAGGCCTACCTTTAATTTAATGGAGCGAGAACCAAGTCTATGTACTTGTATTTACTTTCAATGCAAAACAAGCATCGATTGTTTGCGAATGATTTAATCCTCCAATCTTGAAATTTACCTACCTTCACACTTAATAATAGCAGTCAAGATTGTGTTGTAATAAATAAATGTCAAATATTCTGCTTGAGTAAATTGGCTTTTGCTTTATGTTCTTTGTTTTACGGATTTTAAAGTATCTTTACTGAAATTGTACTACGATGTACAACAATAACCATCCCTTTACACACTTAGCAATAACAGTCAAGATTGTGTTGTAATAAATAAACGTCAAATATTCTGCTTGAGTTAATTGGCTTTTGTTTTTATTTTTGGTTTTACGGATTTTACGGGATTTTACTACAATGTACAACAATAACACAGTTATATAAATAATATGTTTTAGCTTAAATACTCATTATGAAGAATGGTTACTGTAGGCAATAAACTTGCTGCTTGCAAAATATTCTTCGCTTCAACTCCGCGGGTTGTCAAGGGTTATCGCGCACGCCCACTAAATGAAATGACGTCAGTTGCAGCTTTGGCCAATGAGAACGCATCCTTTCGGCCATGCGCATAAAAAAGCAACGCGCACGCGTTTGCATTAAGAAGTGGTTATGTTAAACACTTTTCTTTTTCTCTTGTCAGTTAATTTTGAGAATGTCACGCTGGTATGTCTCGCTTGTCGAGTCTTGAGCACATTCTATCGTCGACGAAAAAAACATAAAAATGACATCATCTGAGCCCTGTAGTGCACATTAGTTGACGCGTAAAGAAACGGATTTATGGCCGAGTTGAAAAACATCAAATATGAAACTCCCCAGAGTGCGTACGGGCTGACGGGAACTCCTAGAGCATTAATGAATACTGTGATGAACCATGGACACCAGCATATTAGGAATGCGCCTGTCATGAGTGCAAGCATGATGGCGGATTTGCGGTAGGCTTGGGACCCAGGCATACGGGGGTTGGAGGGAGAGGCACCGACATCACCCGAGGTTAACACAGACCCAGATCCCCCTGAAGATGAGCTGTGCTTCTGCTCATGCGCGTCGTCAATCCCCATGCTGATGGTTCCCGACTCGGTTCGCTGTCTAGCCAATAGTATCCTCCGGATCTTGACGAACACCAGCGCGTTGAATGACGTCAGTAACGTCATGGGCAGCAGGAACTCGAACACCAACGTCACCATGGCGTAAGCCAGTGAGTGGATCCCCTCCGATGCGCATTCCAACGTGAAGTTGATGTTGCGCACTCCCGATAGCTCCTCCCACTCCACGTCAATCACCGACACGAAGACATACGAAGCCAGAACGGTCGCCATGATGACAGAAATGGCGCGCTTTTTGGACTGGTAGTTGATATAAAGCAAGGGCGCCCTCACCCACATTAACCGGTCCCAGCTGATCAAAACCAAAGCAAAGCCTGACAACACAGTGCATGCGAACTGAAACAAGAGCCAGAACTTGCAAACGATTTTACCAAAAGGCCAGTAACCGTAGTACACAAACAAATTGTTCAGTGGAATCACCATGACGCCGACCAGGAGATCCGCAATGGACAAGTTCAAAATGAAGTAGTTGGAGATTTTACGGCGGATGCGTTTGGCGCGGAAGAAAGCAGCAATTGCGAGTAAGTTGGCAACGATGGTAATGGCGGCCTGTAGCCACATGACAACGATGATGACGTAGTAGCAACCGTGGCATGCCTCCTTGATACCGGGAGGAATTTCTTGAGACGACATGGCTGAAAGGAAACGAGAAAGATAAATCGTGTCTTCAAAACGAAATTAGTTAAACCTGAAGGCACTCAGCTGCAGTTTCCAAACAGCGGTACTTTAATGTATGAAAGAAAACCAAAATCTGCATAGAGTATTTGTGAATCTTCCTTTTAACCTGAAAATCTTCTGTAGCTGTGAATTGAATAAAACACAAAGTATGTTCAAGGCGTAAATGAACAGTCAGTGTGAGTTGCCATAGTAATAAACAAAAATGTTACGAAACAAGTTGATTCCGTAAAAGCCTACGTGACCAAAAATGTTGTGGAGACGTCGGCTTGTACACAGGGCCATCAATTTAATTATAATTTTGTTCGAGTTGCAACATGTATAGATCTAGACCTATAGTTGTCTATTGCCACTACTGCAATAACTGTTATTTATTATGTTTACAGTGGTAGGCTGACTGGGACCGTCTTCGAAATTAAACAGAATTCTGGGGGAATTGAAAAAAAAAACCACCCTATATTTTAGATATAAGTTTGTATGTGGAGACCTTAACAATTAATCTTGATGGGAAACGTCGCATTCGATTAGTTTCGCATTATGTACAGATAATTTACTAAGTGCACATGTAAGAGCATTCACATCTAATTTTGGATTTCTATCAATCATTTTTGGTAAGAAAATTGGTCGTGAATAAACGTTTGCGTGTCAGTCTCAAACGTAGGAATTGCATGAGAAATTGCCATATGTTTTACCCTGTATAGTTCATGACACATGACAACCTAAACTTATATCGATTTTGTTTGAAATTGTATCCGAATTGTTTCTGAATGAAAACCTCACGAACAAACCAGACGATTATTAGCAAAGTCAATGTTGCCATTATCAGTACATATTTTAGTAAGTTCGCTAAAATATCCGTGAATACATTGAGCTTAAACAAGTGATACTTCGAATTCAACCGACTAGCTAAAAAACAGTCTTACCATTTTTAATTCAAATTTGAAAACAAAAGGTAGGCCTACTTAAAAAAAAAAGCTGTCAACAAATGATTAGAACAAAATATTATTACAATTACCAATCAATTTTAACTACACCTGCTTGAAACACCTGTTATGCAATTTTGCAAAAGACAGTGATAAAAACACACAAACAAATTCAATTCTTACCTGAGAACAGCGAGTTCGTTTCCTGTCTCTTCCTCGAAACTGCGAGAAAGACGACTGTTTGGTTCCGTTCTGGCCCGGCCGATCTGTTTATTTCACCGCCACACGCAGCGGTGACGAAAAAATATGCCAATTTCCGTGTCCCAATTACTTTTTTCCATATGAAGAAAAACAGAGCGAGCGAGAATCATCCAATCTTGCTGTCGGCGAAGTCAATTTATTGTTTTGAAATCAATCTGCCTTTCCGGCCGCACGCAGTTCCTCGAACCTCAATAAAAGAAACTCGTGTTTTTTTGCGGGGAATTTTTCTTCCCGGTTAATGTTTAACTGTCCGTGATGTCACGTGATCTTAAAGGCGTAGTAGCAAAGACCAAGTTCTTTAAATCCTTCAAATCATTAATCTGGCAGTGTAGAAACTTAGTTTGCTGAGTATAACCTCAGTTTAAATGTCGTTCTTTGTGAAATTAACACTTTATAAGTAAAGCTCAAATTTACCAAAATATGGCACCGTTTGAATTGACACAATGGTTTTGATTTTTATTTATTTAGTTCCTGGTCGATTTCACAACCGTTTACACTGCAGATCTAAAATTCATTTCAAGTTCTTTTGGTTACTGTAGTAATGCCTTGACCCTTGGACTGCAACCGGATTTGTCAACAGTCATCATTACTCAGACAAATAAATAGAACTTTGGACAGAGTTTTATTAATTTTTACGATTTGATATTTTGAAATAAATGCTTGGATTGCTGCACTATAGTTGTATACTATTGCTGCTCTTGAATTGTGCAAATAAAATGATAAGATTGATATATGCAGGGATGCTCATAAAAATCTTATCAAATTGTTTTCATCTTATATATATTGTTTTTACATTATATCATTGTTTTTATGTTTTATGCTCCGTTGTGTGTTCTGTGCTCAAAAGGTAGCAAAGATGACAACCATCACATTAATTTTTTTTCAAGCATTCTGCATTTCATAAAATTTCAGTCACGAAAAGCAAAAACAAACGCTGATATCACTCGATCAAGGGTCAACATGCAGGTACCATGTGGAGAATTTGGCCTTTATTACCAATGAAAAAGTTTACCAATGATTATGACAAGGTCGCCCAGGGTCTGCAACCGAGGTTGAAACAAAACAAAGAACGAGGTTGGGCTCGGCGTTCAAGCCAAACATGCTTTCTTCCTAACGACACAGCAAACGAGAAACGTTTCACTGAAATAAATTTCCAGGTATTGAGTCAACCATGTACGGTCAAGAGTCATTCCAATAAATCTGCCCAACAAGCAGAGTTTACCGAGCACTCCAGGCCAGGCTGTAATTTCACTGTCGTTTCTTTTGGGGTTTCATCCCGTGCACAAAATGATAAATTTCCTTGATTCAGTGACCATATTCATTAAAAGGAACAAGGAAATCCCGAGCAGAGGCTTCTCAAGAAAAATAAAATCCAGTTCTCATATATAGTTGGTGCTGGCTGACATTGTATAGCTGTATTATTTCCTAGTTCAAAGCCCAGTAACCAAAAACATCAAAGTAAAAACCAGGTTTTGTCGAAATAATTACGTAGAAAGAAATTAAAATTGAACGCCCCCCCTAAAAAAAACCCACAAACATATTTTTTAATTCAAACTGCCTCTGTGGGAACATGGCCTCTTGAAATTAAACCCATGCAATGGATGGTGTAGTTTTTGGTAGGTGGTAAAAAAGCCGTACTTTATGGACACTTTTTTTGGTCGTACATGTAGTACATAATTTATGTAATTTGCCTCATGAGTGTCATTTAAAAAAGATTATTTTACGCGCAGCTCAGTGTGGTCGTCACGTACCGCCTAGCGACGTCATTAAAGCACGTGCTTTTTAAGTAACCAATAAGAATAGCTCACCTGCCTGATACGTCATGAATATGCAAAAAAAAAGGCGGTACAAAGAATTACCAATGACGTGATATCTGTGAAGCTACTAAAAGCTTTAGGATTAAGATCAAGACTTTTACAATGTAAAACTCTTATCGATATGATATCGTTTGGCGACAGATGTGAGTTTTCACAAGCTAGATAAAGCACGTATTATACTTTTTGCAAATTTGTCTCCTTTAAATGTTTTTTTTCCCCGGGGGTGGGGGTGGGGGGGCGACAGGGGGCAGAAAGAGATTCTTGGGGAGGGGATAGATGCTGGTGCATGAGGCGATTTCTCCAGCCCTTCCGGTAGACCCGAATATGACGAAAACGCAAAATCGCAATAATGATATCTTTTTATTTTGAACCTCTTTACCTAATCGTTTCCGATGGCAATATATATATTTTATATCAAGGATAATCAACGTTAATAGCGTGAAAGATGATTAACTGTTAATTCTCACTAATGACTAAATCTTAATCTGAGATAGAGATGAAGTCGTTTTCAAATAAAAGGTTGCGAGTTTTGCTCCGATGTTTATTACTCCTGAAGTAACCACCAGAGTCGTTTCACCATGCTGAAGTTTCTCGTGCTGTGTGCCCTCGCGGCCTCCGTATACGCCGGTGAGTACTAAAGTAGAATACACTTTAAGAGACAATTGGTACTGAAGAAAACATGTAAACAAGTTTCCGACAAGTTTCGTTGAAATTTTGACTTAATGGTTGTGAAGTGTGCTAGTTTACGGACTTTAGTACCTCAATATTGTAACCACACCCGACTAAATTGTTTCATGAGCTCTTTCAGGAGGTGTTTACAAACTTCTTTGTGTATACCCCTATGTTTCCCCTCTTTCAGACTGTGGTGTGCAAGTCATCCGTCCCTCCCTGTCCAAGATCGTGGGTGGTGATGAAGCCGTCCCCGGCTCCTGGCCCTGGCAGGTGATGCTCCGTAAGAAGTACTGGGGAGGAGACTACCAATTCTGCGGAGGTACCCTGATCAACGACCAGTGGGTGGTCACCGCAGCTCACTGCTTCTAGTAAGTAGTCTTAATTCAGTCTGAACACTTTCTGAACACAGCCTCAAAATCTCGAGTTTGAGATCAGCCAGCGCGTCGGTAACCTCATGACCTATGACGTAGGGGTCAAGTTAATTTAAATATCCTCAGGAGAACGAATAGGAAACTGTGTATCGCGTGACGTGCAGCGTGCTTGAGAAGTGGGCCAATCAGTGAACAGAGCGTCATCGTTGCCGGAGTGCTATAGTGTAGGGCAATTCAGTGTCTATGGGTAAACATACCTTGAGTTAGTTGATAAGTTTGTAATACATGGTTACAGACTCTTAATTTCTCGAAACCTATCCGAAAACATCCAACCTTCTTAACTCCAATTTTACCAAATCTTCTCCACCAGCAACTACGGTAACATCAATCTGTACTCCGCTGTCGTCGGCGCGCACGACCGTGACGCCGTGGACGCCACCCAGTCCTCCGTCGGTCTCGCTCAGGTCTTCCTCCACGAGGACTACAACACGAGAACCTTGGACAACGACATCACCCTGCTGAAGCTGTCCAGCCCTGTCTCCTTCAGTGACTACGTCACCCCTGCCTGTCTGCCCCAGAGAGAGGTCGCCGCCGGTACTGACTGCGTCGTGACAGGATGGGGCGACCAGGAAAGTAAGTCGGAACGTTTAAATAGAAGTGTAGAAATATTTGGCCGATCTGATATCACAGGCCTATCTTCGACAAAGATATTGGTAAACCTTCAAATTGAACAAGCTCAGAAGCGTTGTTATTATCATGGTCGTTTGGCAAACGGTAATAAATAGACCATTATCATGTTGCGGCCATCTTGATTTTCCCACATTCAAATCAACGTAACCAAAGTGAGGCTGGAAGGAAATATAGCCTGGTTCCTTTTTTTGGCACAAAAACCCCTTTATCACTCAGTGCTGTTATAGGATACAGGGAACATGACTGAAATGGTGGCAGCATGATGAAGGTCAACTATTGTTGATCTGACGGAGCGATGTCTGTATTTGATGATTTCATAATGACGTTAGTTACCCTTCTAAAATTAACGGCGTTTTCAAAACTGTGGTTTCGTCTGCGGGTTTAGACGATTTAGCCCCTGAATTGTAGGAAACCCGCCTTATCTTGCCAGGGAATTATGCTCCGGAATATGGAATACAATTTCAAGTCAGTCCATTTATTGGAATATTAATAAAGCCTGGTTAATGATTCAGGTAAAGGAATGTATCCGATGTCAGGATACAGCCGAAGCCAGAACGAAGCCGTCCTTTGACGAAATAATTTCATCCTTCACCTTTTCTTTGCACCCCCCCCCCAGCCACCATCGATGACCCCACCCTCCAGCAGGTCGTTGTGCCAATCATCTCCACTGCCCAGTGCAACAAGGCCACGTGGTACGGCGGTGAGATCACCGACAACATGATCTGCGCTGGTTACTCCCAGGGCGGTAAAGACTCTTGCCAGGTACGAAAAATGGCGCCCTCTAAGGGTTTTGAAATACCGCCCTCTGTTGATTTTGAATAGTTGACATGTAAATAGCACCCTCTGGTATATACCCTCTGTTGAAATTTTTCTAAAATTAATGTGCCCACCATGTTTGAATTTTGGACCCGATTTTTGACTCCATAAACGTTTCCTGAGAAACCTCTTTGGACTAGGACTTGTGGATTTTTTTAATGACCCAGTCAGATTAGCGGAAATAGTTGGAGAGTTTTTTTCCCCACTAATCACACAAATTATTCAATTCTCTTTCAATTTCTAGGGTGACAGCGGTGGTCCATTCGTCTGCGCCGCCTCGAGCGGAGCCTACGAGCTTGTGGGCGTGGTCAGCTGGGGTTACGGCTGCGCAGACGCGCGCAACCCTGGAGTCTACGCTAAGGTCCTCAACTACGTTGATTGGATCAACAACATCGTTGCCAACAACTAAACAAAAGACAAGTCATGAATTATTCAACAGTTCAGCAAGCCAACTCGGGAGGGCGTGTTAAAGACTTGGCCTTACTGGAGAAAAACCATTACGATCCTTTGTTTAACTCAAGTGAAGAAAGCAATTTATACAGTACAGAGGGAATTAAAAGTCACAAGACGTATTTCCCAAACCCAGTCCCACTAAGAAACATGATTTCGATGAATCAGTGCCCCAAATATGTCATTTTGTGCATGAATTATAAACAATAAATTTCTAAGATTATTAAGTGTTTAATAAATGTAACGAATTTGAAAGAGTAATCAGTTTCATGCGTTGTTTAATTCTTCCCCCTCCCACCCCTCCCAGTCCCCGCTCAGAATCGAATTCGGAGAAAACCTTTTAACTGATTGAGTGCCCCATGCCTGCACAGCGAGGAGACTTAAACAACCAGTGATGTATCTCAGGGTAAATCCCATGCTAAGGGAATTTCACGGTTAACCTCGCCGAAATGTACCTTCAGTGATTAAAAAACATTGGTTGTACAATGCAGAAGCGACTGGTAGCCAGTCTACTCCACGCCACCAAGTACAAACATAGCACATTGACAACTGTGTACACGAACTGCACTGCACAAGATATGCACTGTGCGATAAGGCCATTCACATCACAGCTGTTAAAAGCCATTTTTCGCGCTTCTACTCCAAAGACCAAAGTCTACTTTCTAGTTTTTGTTCTCATTATTGTGTAATTTCGCAACTGGGTTAACCAGACATGTACAGACATTTTGATTATTGTCTTCGTAAGTAGGCTTAGTAGTGTCTGCATAGCGTGCACAATAAACTGAAGTATTGGAGTTGGTAGGAGCATTGTTTTCCACGGGACCTCGACCTCAGCGGGTGTCACTCTGAAATCTCAACGGGGCGTCAGGCGATATTCTCCCGTTGCCCTGCTGCCCTCTGACGCGGTTCTGTCCGTGACATGCTTGTCAGACCGACCGCTAATGGATTTCACCATCTGATGGTGCAGAACATACCAGAAGTCTGTGGTCCAGCACACTCCGTGTACAACTACAAGAGAAAGGTTTGTTTTTGCTTCTTAAATACGGGGGTACGGGTGGGGATATCAGTCAGTGCACGTTTTATTTCAATATTATCAAAAACATCAATCTATAGGTGTGGCTCTTTCTCTTGGGGGGGGGGGGGTGTTTGAATGAACTTTAATACCTGAAAGAAAAACCTCATGTCTATCACATTCACACAAGTTGTACCATAAGGTTTTACTAAATAAAGGTCTACAGCTAGTACACACATGAAGGAAGGAACCATGGTGAAGGAAAGCTTTTCAAATATTTTCAAGATATTTTCTTAGACTATCATAAATACGAAAAAGGGGCTTGAAGCGCGTCTACTGAGGGGCTCGTTTTTTAGTTGTGATAACAAAAAAAAGGATATCATGCGATCTATAAAAGAACGTGTTCGGCCCACATCCATCACATAAACATTTGTAAACATAAAAGGTGGTCGAGTTGATGGTGTTAAAACAAGGGGCTGAAAATAGATTATGATAATTAAGCAGGGGAATTGTGCCGGCTTTGTACAAGACCTGTTGATTTACAGTAGAATTTAAACCGATATGCCATGGTATGCCTGTCTTTGTTATTAGAGATCATCAGAGTCGAAAACATTACGTGTTTTGGGTCACAACCACAGTTCTTTCACGATGTTTCCGTACGAATACAGGGGAAAGTTTATTGGATATAGGCGTGCCGTATTTTGTGACTGAAATCGAAGCTGAACGACAACTGCTCACGATTGTGCCAACCATTGTTCTTGTATTATTTTGTCATTATTTTGCCCAATCAAATACTTTGGTGGAAGTCATTTTGCCTTCATGTGCTTGTTTTAGAACTTCCAGTCCACTGTTTTCCGGAGCATAGAAAATATGATGTCAGGTGATTCGAAGAGATCCATTATTGCCACCTTTCTGATACCCTTTTTGAACTGTGAACTTTATTTAAAGATTGAGATCAGAAACATGAGTCTCGTACGTGGTAATGCAAATGTGCATACAATCAATCTCTTGTGTGTTGGTCGTAGTTGTGGAACTTCAGAAAGGTGTAACAGGTCAAATCCATAATGTAAATAACAGGTTGTACATGTTATATTGTGTAGTCCTCAATGTGCAAAGCCGATAGAAATGTTTCTCCCAAAGGGCATCGTACTCTGAAAACAGAAATTTATAAAGAGGAAATTTAAGTTACGAATAAAATACCCCAGACTTTGCACTAGTGTAGGATTGGTAATCCAAAACTAATTTAGAACTGGCAAATAGAAAAACATTGCTTAATTTAATTTACCCGGTGAGAATGTATAAAAATAATTGTCCTTTTTTTTCTTAGGCTTATAGCGTAATACATGTGTAATTATTGCTTTGCAAAGTTTAGTTTTAAACAAGGCCAGCTTTATGACATGTAGTCTTGTCCTGGGCATAAAAAACAAAACATGTGAGACGTTTTGCAAATACCTGGAATGATTGATTATCGCCAGGCTTAAACATAAACACACAGAACATGATACCTTGCCCTACTGCCACACTTGGGGACCAGTTGCCTAGCAACGAGGTCGGCCATCTTGACTGTTTATTGCGCACAATGACGTAGTCACTTTATGCCCAAGGAGATGAAAGTTTCTTCTTTATCTATGTGACATTTTTAACATTTGCCTCACAATCGTACACACAATGTAAGTATGACACTGGTGGAATTTTTGTCCCTTGTGACTAACAGTAGCCTACGAATCCTTTGGCCTAATGGTTCCTGTCACTTGCGAAATGCCAGTTGCATGATTAATTAACGTGGATCTAACATTTTGTTTGATTGAAGCCAGTGATCGAGGCGCGAGATCGAGTCGGTGCTGTCGGTACAGCTGTTAAGTCATAAAACTTGTCGGATCATCTGCTTTATACAGACCATACAAATAATTAACATTCTGGTATTTACTTACACAAAGTAAACGGAGACTGAAGTTAGTTCACATTTGGTGCTAGAAGCAACGAAGAAACTGCCAAAATTTTAATTGTAGAATGGTGCATTGAGAGACGTACTTTATTTTGTGTTGTTGCCATTGCCTTTCTAAATTCAATAGCATTTCAAAATCACTAAATGTTTAGTAAAAATATCTTATGCGTTGTTGTAATTCACATTTTAAACTTAAGCTCGTTGGTGATTAGGTGAACTGAGTGCCGAATGCTTAACCCAATCCACCTTTAACCATCTAGTCAGATTATTGTCGTTGCTCAGTCTTTCTTAACTTACAATAATATTCAATATAAGGATGTGAAGTAGATTGCCCTGTACACAAGTGACTATATCGCATTTTGTTACAAACTGAAACAAAATAGTAAAATGATGAAATAGAAATATTTATAGTTATATATGGATCCATCGCCACAACATGAACAGACATGTTAGATATGATTATGCAGATCTTATATACATGCATAATTTGGAAGCATGTAAAAGAATTTAATCAATCGTATATCTCTTGATATCTTTTTATGACTCATTTGCTTTGTAAACAAACTGTACCTTTGGACCCTTCCAGCAGTGTCAGAATGCGAACAATGCAAAATGCCATCTAAGGTAAAACCGGAGCCAGACTATGAAACATCACGTTTTCTTGTCGTTATGACGAGTCGACCTGCGGTCGCCATGTTTGTTCGGCGCCATTTTGGATTTTAATTACAGCTGTAGATTGCTCGTTGTGTGTGTGGTCTAGTGTGGTCTATGCGACATTATTTTTGATCGAAGAGCATCCAGAAAAGATAAGAAACTGAATAACCAGTTGCAGTATATTTTAGAAGGTTGCGTTTAATTTTTGTGGAACTTGATGTTTCAGAACATGTTTCCCTTGTTTTGTCCCATATTTTTTTCTGGTTCCCCTTGAACTTTTGTGTTATCAGTTTTCTTCGAAAGAATGACCAATGTTTCACGTTGATGCTTTTTTGGAATTCTCCATCCATTTTTATTTACATGAGACAAAAATGGCCCCTTGACTTTTTCTTTTGAAATCAGAACTTCTAAACTTGTCTGCTTTTTCATCACAACTAAAGAAAATAAGTGACTCATCAATATATTTCCTAATAACACAGCTAGTTAATCATTTCTAAAACAGCCTTCAAATAGTGGTGTAGACTTTGTGCATGTGTGAAATATATTTTGTATTTGATTTTTACCATTTGTGCAGGTATCTTTTCGGCATGGACTAGTTTGACAGTGTCTAAAGAAATCGCAAAAAATTGAAACAAAACCAAAGATGGCTTCGCCTTCACCCATGGCATCACCATACTTGCAGCTTGAGTTCACAGCCGAAGACGACATGACGAGGGCGAGTGATGCCGAAGATGACACCGAAGGCACCTCCGGAAATCATCGTACAGACTCGACAGCAATCGGCACCACACCACGCGCGCGTCCAGCTCCGCGTAGACGCGCGGTGGACACGCGCCCGCGCGCCATGCTGATCTCCACGCGCGCGTTCTTCATCGCGTTGATCCTACTGATTTTCATCACCGGCTTCGCGTGTCGGGCCTACGTCTACGGAATCTTGCGGATTCTTGAAGAGGAAGTCGACCTTAGCGGAGCAGAGGCGGTCACCATCATCCTCTCTTTCGACATCGGATTTATAACAGTCTTGACCATCATAGCCTTGCAGAACCGCAAGGTGCACCGTCCAAGGAGCGTTGGTTTTGGAGGTTTCTTGATAGGAGTCGGTTTGTTAATAGTCTGCGTCCCGTACTTTATCGTCCGATCTGATCTCGTGGACGGTCAGTGGTACCTCTCCAAATACGAACTCTGTGACGAGACCGTCAGACCACCAGACGTCAATCAAACTGCTGGGGGGCGCCCATCCCTACCCGTGTACAATGACCCGCCCAAGACTCACTGGAACAGTGTTGCTTGGATCGTTCTGGGCTTGGTTCTGGCTGGAATCGGTGCGGTTCCGCAGTTTCCCCTGGGCATCACGTACCTGGAGGACAGACTTCGCGGTTTCGGGACGCCATTTTACGTTGGTAAGATGTCACTGCTTTACGATCGGTGTTTGTATTCGAGTCCATCACAAGCCCATCACAGGTCTGGTCGCAAGTAAATCACAAGCCCTGTCGCAAGTAAATGTGGATGATCAAAAACAAGGGAATTTTTAGGTCACATATTTTTTGAATTTTTTCATTTCTGGCTGGATGACTTGTGAGTGACTTGTGAGGACTTGTGATGGAGTCTACCTGACGTGTAACACTGTCCACCCATTCTTAACATTCCCTCCCCTACCAATCATGGTCACAGTCACGCCCACCCATTCATATCCAAACCCATGACAGCTATGGGAAAAAAACATTGTTGGAAAACAAAGTATCATAATTATGATGGTGTGGTTTTGTTTTGTCAGCTATTTTGTTGTGTGCCTACCTTCTTGGTATCTGGTGTGGCGAACTGGCCAACATGTTCATGTGGCAACACGTGGCCACTGCTAACGGCACCACAGTCACGTTATGGTGGCTGGGGTTCTTCGTCTCAGCGTTGGTGGCGCTCGTCATCGGCCTCTTCATCTTCATGGCCAAGGATCCCTACAAGCGGCTGGTGAAGGAGACTAACGGAGCCTCGTCGGCCATGATGGCGGGCAGGACGCAGAATGGACGCGGATACCGAAGGCTTGAACACGACGAAGAGGGCAGACCAAAAGGTAAAGAACTTACAAAACTATTGATTCGTCAAGTTCCATTGCTTTACAAGGCTATAAATCTCAATGTTAAACAAACTGTCTACCATCAGGCAAACTGATCATCGACTTCAAAATTAATGAAGAGTTTAAGTAAGATTCCTGGTGTTTTCAAATACAGAGAATTAAAAGACAACTCTGTATACCATTTTTGCCACGTTGGAATAAGTTTTGGTATAATCTGTGGTTTAACTATGACTTATTAAAAGGAAAATGACCTAAAAAGGAAAACGAGCGGTTTTCAAATAAGTAATGTCAAAATTGTGCCTTTGCTCACTAGTTGTGCTTAGCGCCATACCGTAGATAGATTATTTCTTCGAAATATAAGTGGAATTATTATCTTTTTTTGCAGCTCTTCAGGTGCCAGCAAGATGGCGTCGGATTCTAACGAACGTGCAGTTGGTATGCCTCGGTGTGGCAGGCAGCTGTGAAGTGGCCCTGCTGACTGGTTTCCTGGTGTTCCTTCCACGATACGTGGGCACCATATCCAATATGGGCTGGGGACCAGCGAAGTTTTATATTGGTAAGTACGAAGGGCCGTGACTACTTTAGGCAGGAGCATAACATGTAGGCCTTGCTTTGGAAACAGAGGGCGTACTTTTACCCGTACTTTTAATTCAACATCATCCTGTTAAGGTAAACACGTTAATTCGAGGGTATGGGCTTTATTCACGACTCGGCCATATTAAATTGGAAGCGAGGTAAAATCCTCATTTTTTGAACTTGCGAAGAGAGCAATGCTATAAAGTTAATTACAAATTGATAGCAGTCTGCTCTGATGAAGTATTTAAAATTTGGGATTAAACAGACCCTAATATGTTTTAAGTTAATGTTTTAATACCCTTTATGTTTTTATTTTAAAACAATTGAGAGTGAGGCTAGAGTGCATAAATAGTCTGGTACCATTCCATTCAACAGTTGAACAATTTATAAAATACATTCAGGGAACATGACCAAAATGGCGTCCTCGTCAAAAAGGTCCATTGGTTCTGACGTTTTTAATAACAAGTGATCATTTCTTACTATTCATATTTATTCATTGTCATTATAGCAACAACTGTCTTAAGCAGCGCCTGTATTGGTATCCTGACGTCATCTGGGTTAACGCTGTACAGAAAGATCAAAGCCAGAGGGCTCTTTCGCATGGTGATGACTGGATGCGTGGTGGCGCTGTTCTTTCTGTGGCCGCTGTACATATTCAGATGTGAGAGTCCTGTGATTGTTGGTGTATGGACTGGAGATGGAGCGCCACCATGGAATGGGTATGATTAAAACTACCGATTACATTACCTTATGGGTAGATAGAGCTTTGATGTTTTAAATCAGCTTGCACCATTTTGATAAAAAATGAACGTCTTTGTTTTACTCTCCTTAGGAACGTTGGACATCTTTTGCCGGGTCTGAACGCCACGTCACAGTGCAACCTGGACTGTTGGTGTAGCAAGCTACCCTACCGGCCGGTCTGTGGATCAGACGGCCGGACATACCTATCGCCGTGTCTGGCTGGATGTCATGAACAGCAAACGTCGGATGTAGTCGACTCGCAGGGCTTGAAACTCACGGTAAATGTTAACATCATGGCCCTCTTGTGGTGGAAAATAGCCAGTCTCTATCCACAAAGTCTTCGCTGGTAACCACATCTTTTGAATGTAAGAGGATACATGGGACATAGTGAAGCCAGTTATCATGCATGTTGTCAATAACTTTCGTTCAAATTTATAATTTATAACAAGATTTTCAAACCTAGCTCTGTAGTGTTCAGCCACATTGGAGAACTACGCTCATGCTTTGGAAACCCTTCATTTTAGCTTTGTTTAGCGTGCACCCGGAGGATACCGCTTATAGCGGCCAATAACGATCTTCTTTTTGTCTAGAATTTCACGGACTGCTCATGCGTCATGACTTCTGACAACTCAACTGATGACCCCGCTTACGCCCTCTCGGGGCCATGTGCGAGTGACTGCAGCAATGAGTGGCCATTCTTATTTATTGTGTTCGTCGTGTTCTTCATGACGGGAGTGCAGTTCGGCCCGATGATATTGTTGTGCATTCGGTAAGTTCAATTCTAAAATTCTTCTCGGATATAAGTTGAAAAAACAGCAAGAAGTAGAATGAAAACAATTTTCACTAAAGTAGCGCAATTGCGAAATCCACGAGAGGGATTTCACAGCTAACCTGTCCCAGTTAGACTGCCCCCCAAAAGTAATTTTTCTCATTAGATATGACTGTGAACGCCTGGACGTATACAAACATGTCAACATGGAATTTAGTTTTATTCTTCTTGTTATGAAGACAAGATCTAGCTAAGAAATACAGTATGATCAATAGCTATTGAAAATAAAAACTTACATTTTGTTTTTCAGGTGTGTCATCCGAGCAGATCGTATAGCAGCGTTGAGTTTTCACGTTTCAATCTGGCACATACTTGGTGAGTAAAAACGTAGCCTTAGGCCTACATAAAAATGGCGTCTTTCTACAACCACGAGATTTTTAAATTTTTGTAGATACGTAAAAAAAAAACCCAGGCAATTGAAAATGAGCTTTGCTTTTGTTCAGGTTACATTCCCGCGTTAATCTACTTCGGCGGCATTCTTAACCAATCGTGCGCCCTCTGGGATCGACCCGATAGGCAGAATTACCACGAGTGCGCCCTCTACGACTCGTCTAAGCACAACGCCCTCTTCGTCTCCGTGGTGTTAGTTCTGAAAGCCGCTTCGCTGGTTCTCAACATCGTCGCGTATAAGTATATGAGGAAAAGAGGATCTAGTGTGAACATGGAATGGGCCGACTACGACACTATTGAGATGGAACCAGTGGAGGGGCAGACAAACTCTCGACAGACGTATATCTGAGAAACCTCAAAATTTAAGAGTGGATTTGTTTCCTTCTCTTATTAGCAATAATCGCTGCTTTATGCCGATTGTAGTCGACCTTTAGTTCAAAACTCGTTGACAGCAGTGTTCAAATGAAGGTTAAAGCCTCTGCACTTGCAAACAGAGGTCGTTGGTTCGAGTCCTGTGCCGTGTTTCATAGCATAAAGCTGCACTTGTTTGAAATGTTGTCCTTTTTTAAATGTTGCCTTAAAAACAAGACTGTCCTCAAGCTGGAATTTTATCGAGTTTTTCAACGTCAACAAAATAATCTGCGCTTTTGCTTTCAAACCTTTATCGCCACGTCAAGCCAGTCTTCAATCCTATTAAATTAATTGATGATCATTATTGTAAATGATTGAAAACGTTGAAAATGATACTTTAGTGGTGACAGATTTTACACGTAATAGGATGGATAAGAACTCACAGGTGTGACGAGACGTAGTTTCTTTTATTACCACCAAAACCAAATCTTGTAACTTACACGATATCTAAATATTAAATCATCCGAGCATTATACACTTTCATTAATTTTCAAAGATATTTAGTATACATCTGGAATATTCGGAATGTTCACATCATCAATTCTAGAAAGTTTTAAAATAGTATTTTTAAAATAATTAATGAATACAACGCAATGCATGGCACCTACATATTCCCTTGTATTTATTTGAAAGGCACACGATCTGCAAAGCGTGGAATTAAAATTCACTTAAAAAGTAAGAAATATAACACCTGTTTACTCACATTTATTGTTTATTAAACCCAATCACCAAGTCTTACACCGGAAACAAAATATCAATTAAAATTGTCTGAATTTTGTTTACAAAATAAATTCGTAAATGCTGTTCTACTTGATTTGCTGTCATCTTATTTGGCGAGTTTATTGCACGACGACTTGATCCAGATTTGGATAATGTATACTGTTCGGGGAAACAAAATTTACTGCGAATAGTCAAATAATATGGTGATTATCTAAAAATCAAATACTTAAAATCTCCATAAAATTACTCGTCATAATTTACTCCTCACGTGATGGAGACACGTGACGGATACACGTGACGGAGTCGAGTGACGGAGACACGTGACGAAAGCTGCAAGTAAAGTTTCAAGTATGGAAGTTATAAATTTAATTTCCATAAACATTTCGATCTATGGAATGTAACTAAATGTATACCTACAAAACCTATCATGTGCAGAGGTATACTCAATCTATTGAGTTATATTTTTTATGTATTCGGTGGTACGATTTTTAAAATTGTTAGCAGCCTGCTTAGAGCTTCATAACTTAACCATTATATTCTAAACAAAATATCATAAACTAACTATAAATTCATACCCATTTTAATACTAAAAATCTACACTGACTGTGCCACCCGAGGCGCCCTCTTCCTTCCCATCGGACGCCATCTTGACGTTGCCGTGCTTGCCCTCCTCGGCGCTAGGGGCGCCCTGTAGGTCATGTAGCAGAGGATGTAGAAGATACAGGAGCCCAGCTTGAGGCAGGCGAGGAGGATGAAGACGTTCAGACTCATCTCGTCGTTGTTGTAGTGCCAGCACTGGCGGGCGCCGTCGCAGGATGTCTCCCACAGGATGCAGGACTGGTCGATGATGCTACCGAAGATGATGGGTCCCGGTACGGTCCCTGATAAAAGAAGGAATTGAAAAAAAGGCAAGTTTTACCAGGCTTGCCGTGAAAACCATGCTTTCCTCTATGTCGGCTCCGAGTATGCGATCAGTTCTTCAACTTGTTCAAGTCAAACAGATACCGTGGCATGTTGAGTTAGACAGACGCAGTGTGTTCCTTCCTTCTTTTGTTTGACTTTTATTTTTGTAAGTTGTGTGCTACGCGAACATAAAACTGATTATTTCTGTTGTAGTTATGTGATGCAGTAGAGACATGAACTCAACAGTCCACGACCTACAACGTGATGACTGTGTGCTGGCAATACAGCACTTCTACTTTTGGTTAATTTGAGGGAAACGCAACACCAGAGAGAGAGAGGCCAGGTACTCTTCCCTCCGTGGCAGTTCCACCTGCTTCGCCCCATTAGTGACTTACCTAATGCCCGGAACAGAAGGGATTGCACACCGAGTGCAAATGCACGCTGTGTGTGCGAAACAGACCTGTTAAGGCAGACAGAACAAAGTCAGTTGTATCAATGTTTTAATCTCATTGAATTCTTATATTTAACTTCTACATTTCTCGTTTTTATCCAAATGTCTCCGACTTTTGCATGATTTTTTCTTCCTATACCTTCAAGGACTCTGCCAAACTTTTTTTTCTGCCTATTTTCCACAATTGCGACTGCTGCTAATGACTAACCTTTACGGATATGTTTAAAGGGTCCACGAAGTGATTTTTTCTTAGAAACACATTTTGTGCAACTTTCTACTCCCCTTAAATATTTATGAAAAATATCTGACATCCCCTTTTTGGCTAATTTTATTGCAAAGTGCACTTTTTAAAACATTTAAAACTGTTCATGCTTCTCCGGATAGTTGAGGGCGCTTTTGCTTTGATGTCATTTTGAAAATAATTGTGAGCAAGGTTTGCTCATTGGCTAATACTGCCATGTACTGACACAATAGTGAATCACCAAAGAAGAAAAAAAATTACGACGGCGAAATATCCGAAATTCTGACTTTTGGTGCTGAAATGGTGAATCTCTGAAATAGCTGTAACATTGAGGTCTCTGCCTGAGATGACATCACACATTTGCTGATGAGTATGGACATTGGCATCAGAACGGAAAAGGTACCAAAATACCCTTGAAAATGCCAAAACAAAAATTGAAAATAAGGTTAAGTATGACACAAATGTGTAATTCCAAGGATTGCACAAAAAATAATACGGACCCTTTAACTTCTCGTATTGTGCCTAATGGTTCATTTCCAGTTTTAACTTTCTTTTCACTTTTTTTCTAATCTGGAGTGAAATAATTTGTCAACTACAGTCCTCACCTTATAGTAGCCGTTATAGTTGGTACCGATGCCATGAATGTGAAAAGTACCATACCGAAGACAACGACAATGAAGACCCACATGTTACCACAGTCGATCGAGCACTTGCCGGCCACTGCCTCGTGAGGTGAATCGGTCTCGTTCGCTGAGACGCAACCACAGCCGGAGAAAGTCTGACGATTGAAAAAATCAACTTGATAATTTTGCAGGTTTTTTCAAATCTTTTGTTTCTTTCTTTCTGCCTGACGGTGAAACTTGAAACCCGAATCTTGTTTTCTCTCGTCAATTTAATAATAAAGTTCAAGTGAAATGTTAACGTACCGTCTCTCTCGCCAATGGCATCTCTTCGTTGTAGCCGCCGGTTTGAGTACTCTTTGAGCGGACCTTGAGGCGATTTTATCTAAATCTTCCTTTAACTTGTCATTGAATTTCATCCCATATTCCGTGACATTCACCTGAATGATTTGTTTTAGTCGATTGTCTGATTTGGATTGATAACCAATGGATCAATCGATCGATAATATACCTAGCTCTCGTCAGTATTTTGTCCAATTCTCTTTTCGTTTTTCATGCATGTATATTGGTTCTATGCTAAGATAGAACCTCAACAGTGCCATATTTTCTGTCTTGCTCAAATTAATACTGACACCGTTTTTAGAACCACTTGGCTCAAGTAGCTTTTCCCAATAATCAATAATCGATCGATCGATAATTCACCTGGTACCCGTCAGCGTTCTTGTCCAGTTTCTCGGTGCAGCCAGCGTGGCACGACGAGTAGTACATGATGTTGTTGTCTCCACACACGGGGTTGTATGACGAGTCACAGCTGCAGTTGCTGTTACATTGGGATGTAAGATCGATCACTCCCTCATAGTCCAACGATCTAAGATTCAAAGGTCCAAAAAAGACCGATTGTCTTAATAGAACACTCCGGATTTGGCAATAAGCCACGCCCACCTTTGGTTCGTCGCGGTGCACGTGATCGGGTCTGATTGATATACCGTGGTCACCTGACCGAAAGTCGTCTTCTAATTGGTCAACGCGCACTGTTTGATCAACACAATGGAACTCACGTGTTGTTGTAATACGTGTTGACGCCAGCAAACTTGAGACTTGGGCAACTCAAGAAGAACCCAGCCGTGAGGAAGAAAGAGACAGAGTGCGTCGCGATGCACAGACGAATCATGCCTCGGAAATTCAGGTTGCATTTCTTGACAAGGAACCCACCAGTGAGAGCGCCGATTAGTCCGGATGGGATGGTAATCATTCCTGGTTGAGAAAGGAGGGTTCCCATTGGTTGGTTTAGCATTCGACAAGACGAGGCTTGCCTAGAGCCGGCTAAAAAGTTTCAGTTTAGGACTTTATTTATACTCAATCAGTTGGTCGGTCGATCGTTCGGTCGATCGTTCGGTCGGTCGTTCGGTCGGAGTCGGTCGGTCGGGGAGTCGGTCGGTCGGGGAGTTGGTCGATTGGGGAGTCGGTCGGTCGGGGAGTAGGTCGGTCGGGGAGTCGGTCGGTCAGTCAGTCAGTCACCCAGTCGGTCAGTCGGGGAGTCAGTCGGGGAGTCAGTCGGTCAGTTGATCAGTTCTTGAATTCACTTTGAGGATTTGCATGGAGAAAGTACCATATAGAATTAGACATAAACACTTTTGTTGAAGAAGTGACTGCCTCCAATAGAGAAGTGTAGGTGAGGAGAACTAAGTATGTGCGTAATCGATATTTCAGTCAGTGTGTTATGACCGTCAACATTTGGACACCAAAACGGCAGAAAGGAAATCATTTTTCCCCAGGAAATAGTTCTTGCTGCGAAAATCTAAATCGATATCATCACGTGGACAAGGCTCACACTAGATGTAAAAGAAAACGTTCATTTTAGAACTGTGTGTCTTTGAAAGGCATGGTTGTGAAGTCGAAGACCGAAGAAATAAATTATGTCGGGAATAAATTCCATTTGGACCACGTCTGAATTTACCAACAATGATGGCAGACAACCCTGAAGACACGCTGAACTGAGACTCTATAATCTTGGGCCCGAAGGCAGCGATACTGGACAGGATTATCCATTCCGTGATGAGACTGAGGTTGATGGACATGAAGGGAGCGTTCTTAATCAGGGTCCAGACTGCAATTGGGAAGTCTTTGATGCCACCTGCTACTCCATCTGAAAGAGTGAGAAGATGAAATGCTATCGTGTCAGAAAGACTTTCAACAAATTTACAGTAAACCAGTTAGTTATAATGGGTGGCCAATGAGTCATAGTGTAAACGAAGGTAGTTACCGAACCAGTTCACATGTTGGTTTAACAGCTAGTTTGTCGACTGGTAAACTACGAACTCAGTTATCGATCCAGTTAGATGTTAAGTTACAGCAGATAGCGGTGTAGGTGTTAAGCTTATCAAACCAACAGTGGCTGGTACTTTAGTTAACATATTTCGCTATCTATTGAGCATGTTGAGATCTTTACCTACAGTTTGCCAGCCAGCTTTTTAATATCAGTGAACCAGGTAACGCTTTCAATTACTACCAGCTCGGCTTGGTTGTATTTGGAATTGTGGAATAGTCGATAGTGGACACTTTACAACTGTTTCCGGTGTGTTAGTGATTTGTCTTGTTGCTTGATCTGTTGGTTTGTATTGGTCAGTCGGTTCGGTAAGTTCGTCGGTGGACTTCATATTTTCTTTACCTGTTTCACTCCTGGACTTGAAATCCGTTCCCTCCTGGTTTTCCACGACCCTTAGCGCTGCAACCTTTTTATGATCTGCAAGGCAAGAACACGGAGTAATTCATAATTTGCTTGTAAAATGAAGCGTATCCAGCTTTCGTTTGCTTCGTACACAATCCATGACGGCGCCAGATAATGCCAGTTATCTTTCCTTCCTAACGTACACGGCCAACTACAACAAATTGATAATTTTAGCAACTTAATTTGACGTTATCACGATTTTCTTTTGACGTCATGATATTAGTTACATTTATCCTTCTTTAACCCTGCGCAGAGTGACCTGCTACCCTTTGGGCCCCAGGTAACCGAATTTTTTGAAAAAAAAATTCAGGGCCAATAACGTTCACCTCCTATCTAATCTTCATTCAACCCTTGCCAAATCAGCTGGTTCAATGAACTTTGCAGCCAGGGCTACACCCAGGCCGTGTCAACAAACTTTCGACCAGGCCTCCTGCCAAGTCTCATTGAAAATCAACAAAGTTCAGGCTAAAGTTCAGGCTAAAGTTTTAGGAATCCTGAAATTCACGTCGACAAAATGCTGAAACATTTTATCCTGTGTCTGGCACATACCACAAGCAGGCGCCGTGACGTCACGAGTTACGTAACTCCTGTCCTACCTTTGAGGTATCTTGGGAAGCCGAAGAGTGGAAGCACCACGAGGATCCCAAGACATGCTGGCATGAGCGAGCCCAACCACCACGCACCCACCCATAACGGATGGTCATCCGATATACCCCTGGTATACGAAGAGAAAAACAGCCATCTTGTATTTCCCCCATTTAGTCAGTCTTGCCATCGCATAGGAACTGTGGAACTGACATGCACGATTGAAGCCCCAAACCGTATGTTAACTCCCTATAAGCGTGGTCATCTGATATCTACCACACGAGTAGGGTTCATAGTCTTGGTGTGTACCAACAAGGGTTACATTTGTTGATGCAATCACGATCTCTATTGATATTTAAGCACTATACATGCTTTGCGAAATAATTCTTCATTTGTGTCGGTAGTCAAGCAACAAAGACCATTGATCGTAGTCAGTGCCTTCTAAAAGGAAATGGACTTTTATTAAACGTTTTTGCCTGCTACTGTACAGTAGATTATCTCAAGCAGATTTTACAGCTTTATTGATCACAACGTCTGTAAGTTTGAGACTTAAAGAAACCTAATTGCCGGTCAGGATGATAAACAGTCCGATTTTCAATAATCTTAATTATTAAGAATTACTTACCCTGGTGGTTCTTTAGGGAAGTCGGTCCAAATTCCTAGAAACAGACCTCCGACTAAATATCCCGCTGCAGGACCCAGCATTGTTACAGCATCAAAAATACCTGTAGGTACGAAAATAGAAAATCAACTTTGATGCGATCTTTCGTCGTGAGGGGTCCACATTACACAAGTTATTGAGTGCCGGGGAGTGCCGTGATGGCCTCGTGGTTTGAAGCACTGCGGGTAATTCTACAGGTTGTGGGTTCGAGTCCAGCCTGGGGTCATGGTGCGTGTGCCCTTGGGCTAGGCACTTTGTCACTCCTTGCTTCTCCCACCCAGGAGTACATGGGTACCTGTTAAGGCAGAGATATGGTTTAATATTGTGATTGATTTTAGCTGCTAAATTTGCGAGCTGTATATATTCTCCAGGGAACTGAGATGGTGTTTGGAATGTATCATTTGCCCAATGAGCACCAATAATGGTGGATACGTGCGCTTCATGTATATTATAGTTTAAGGTTTTTATTGATATACGTAAATACGTTTTAAGGCATGAGCATTCACCAACGTAGGTGTCTTACCTAAGTAAATCGAAACACTCGCTGGCGTAACGTTTTCATCCAGATAGGTGACTCCCAATGTATAGAGAGGAGAAGCGCCTATACCATGCAGCGCCTGCGCGGCTACAAACATCCAGAAGTAGTTACGCAGGCTGGAGTCGCCTTCAAGACACGCCTTTGCATTCGGGCGCGTCGGGTCACAGGTGTCGACCTCAGAAGCCGTGACGTCATATTCTGGGGTCACGAAATGAGGCAGCATAAACATCAGCGAGCCCAGGACGAAGATGAAGGCGCCCGTGCCTAGCCACTTAGGTTTGTGTCTGCTCTCGCCTAAGTAGGTGACGAAGATGATGACGATCATGACGGAGAAGTCGTAGCAGCTGCTGATGGAGCCGCTTTGCACGCTGGGAAGGACAAATCGGTGCTCTAGAGTGGAGATGATGACGGAGATGAAGCCATTAATTGCCATGCCCTGGACGAAAGAGAACCAGCACAGGAACACCAGGAACCACTTAGGGTTGTTGAGGAACTGAAGCCACTTTGGTCGGATGGACAGCCAGCCGTACGGGACACACTCAACATCTTCATTCGCATCTTCTTCTTTTGAAGAGACACTTGTCTTGTGGTTGTTTCGGTTTCGTATCTCCACCTCGGCTTGGTTGGGGATCCCGTGGAGATCGTTCTGGTCATCCATGGCACTTGTAGGAAAGATTGACCACGCCCACTTCTGTTCTCCCGCGATATGATGCAGTATCGTCAGTTTCTATGTCGTCTTGCCTTGTGGATAAAAATACAAACAAATCAACAGAATGGGTGATTTTTTTTCCTCTCCAATTTTCAGATTGATGAATATTTTGTAATCTTGGATATGTCTACGACATATATTTTTTAAAAATGGTGGAATAAAAGTGTTTTATAAGGAAGAAACAATTGACATCTTTCATTTTCTGGGCTTTAATCCAGTTGAAACTCTTTTTCAGTATTTAACCTTGTTGACATGTTCATAAATGCGAACTTCAAATCTGTACTGACGAATAATATTCGTCAGCACAGATTATGATTGACCAAGTACTCTAATTGGTTGACCAAACTTTGATATTGGATGATATTTGACTAAACTGATGTTGCTAAAATCGTGTGAAATTCTTCTCGGACGAACCTTTAGGCCTACTCGAAGATCATCTTGATACTTAAAATTTACGGCGTATTTTTCATGGATTGTATTTTCCTTTGTTTGAGTGTCAGGTAGTATACAAGGACAGTAAGCTCACCTGTAAAAAGCTGGCGTAGAGGTTGAAACTTCCCGTCGTCACCTTGGTATCTTGGCCTAATTATGAAGAAAAAAATAATCAATTTGGGTAACTCATACCCAGTTTATGAATTTTATATAAGGAACATTTCTAAAACAGAGCTTTGGGTAAAAGCTGAAACACTTTCTTTTCCATCGAAACTTGCAAACCTTTTAATCCTTTCAAAGAGTTCCCAGATTATTTCGTGGCAGTACGCAGGTCTAGAACAACGTGTGTTACTTTGAACAACTCCAGTGGTTTGCGTACACTCGGAGCCGAACACGGGGTTTAGGTTCTTTAAAATGTTAATCAATTTAGCATGTGGAATCATAAAAAAAAGTGCAACGACGTTCCATCGTCATAAAAAGACATATCGATACCGTACTGGAGGACAGAAACAAAGGATGAGCTAAAGTGGTATGCAAATTCTTATTATACAGTAATGTTGTACAAGATATATTTTAATACGTACAATGAATTCTTATCATAGGTCGGGAACTACCAGGATTTATTCTAAATAATTCTTTGTTTGCTAAAACTGTGACGCACCCACGACGAAAGTGGTTTCACCGTGTACATTCTCGTATAATATTGCCAATACGGCAAAAAGCCAAATTTACATTTTTAGACATTCTAAACGCTCATTAATGTCTGATTTATTCGGGACCATCACTTTTTTATGATTGCAAATTAACGAGCTGAATATTACTGATTCGTGGGCTGACGGCGACCTTCTTGCATAACCAATACGTTACTGTAAGATTACTAAAGTGTGCATTTATAAATTTGCTTTTTCAAAACAACGCCGATCACCACATGAGACGAATTTACCGAAAGAAAGAAAGAAAGATTAATCGCAACAAATCCAAAGAGTGGTCGGGTTGTGCCCGACCACTCAATGAATTTAAAACCTACAGAACCTATTGTGCGAAAGTATAACAAAAATGAATGAGGTCTATTCAATCTATTGATTTGTATTTTAGATGTATTGGCAGTGAAGATTTTTTTATTGGCAGAGACTTTCTTTGTTGGCAGCCTGTTTAGAACTTCATTAATTCAGCGTTATATCCGAACCAAATTTTCCACACACAAAAAAGTAATAACTTCTACTCGTCACTAAACTAAAAATCTGTGCTGAGTGTGCCACCCGGGGCGCCCTCTGCCTTCCCATCGGACGCCATCTTGACGTCGCTGTCCTTGCCCTCCTCGGCGCTACGGGGCGCCCTGTAGGTTATGTAGCAGAGAATGTAGAAAATACAGGAGCCCAGCTTTAATTCGTACAATAAATTCTTATCATACAGTTGTACAAATGAATCTGGGACCTTAGGTCGGGAACTACCAGGATTTATTCTAAATAATTCTTTGTTTGCTAAAACTGTGACGCACCCACGACGAAAGTGGTTTCACCGTGTACATTCTCGTATAATATTGCCAATACGGCAAAAAGCTAAATTTACATTTTAAGACATTCTAAACGCTCATAAATGTCTGATTTATTCGGGACCATCACTTTTTTATAATTGCAAATTAACGAGCTGAATATTACTGATTCGTGGGCTGACGGCGACCTTCGTGCATAACCAAAACGTTATTGTAAGATTACAAGTGTGCATTTATAAATTTGCTTTTTCAATACAACGCTGATCGCCACATGAGACGAATTTACCGAAATCAGGACGAATTAGAGTGCCACAAATTTGAATTATACTGCACCCTAAATGAAATCCAGTGGTGGTTTTTTGAAATTGAAATCAGGAATTGACCTCGACGATGTTCGGGAACGAAATTAAGGTATCGTTATAGGGAATATGCGTGGAATAAGTGATAAAATAACTTGGGAAAACCAATAATACTGTATCGGTGAAAGATTTGACACATAATACGATTGAGAGTAACTCATACTGTAACAATATTTTTATTATAGAAAAACGTTTGTAATTTACACGATTTCTAAATATAAATTGTCTGAGCATTATATACTTCCATTGATTATTTTAGTATATATCTGGAATGATTCTAAAGAGTTTCAAAATAGTTTTAAATAATTAATGAATACAACACATTTCAACCTAAAAATTCCCTTGGATTTATTGAAAAGGCACACTATCTGCATAGTTTTTATTAAACATTCACTTAAATGATAAGTAAGAAATGTAAAACCAAATTAACCACATTATTTTATTAAACCCAATCACCAGTTTGTACACAGGAAACAAAATATCAATTGTCTGATTTTTTTTTCCAAAATAAATTTTTAAGTACCGTTCTATACTTGAATTTCTGTTTTCTTATTTAGTGAGTTCATTGCACTATACTACTTGATTCAGAATCGGATATGTCTGTTCTACAGGTCAGAGCAACAAAATATGCTACGGTGTATACGAATAGTAAAATCTAACGTTGACTGTAACGGAGACACGTGCCGGAGTCACGTGATGGAAAGCTGCAAGTAAATTGTCAAGTACAGACATTATAAATTGGATCTTCAATAAACATCATTTCGATCAATAATAATGAAAATGAATGTAAAACCTACATAACCTATCGTGCGAAAGTATAACAAAAATGAATGAGGTCTATTCAGTCTATTGATTTGTATTTTTGATGTATTGGCAGTGAAGATTTTTTTTATTGGCAGAGACTTTCTTTGTTGGCAGCCTGTTTAGAACTTCATTAATTCAGCGCTATATCCTAACCAAAATTTCCACACAAAAAAAAAATTAATGACTTCTACTCGTCACTAAACTAAAAATCTGTGCTGAGTGTGCCATCCGGGGCGCCCTCTGCCTTCCCATCGGACGCCATCTTGATGTCGCTGTCCTTGCCCTTCTCGGCGCTAGGGGGCGCCCTGTACGTCATGTAGCAGAGGATGTAGAAGATGCAGGAGCCCAGCTTGAGGCAGGCGAGGAGGATGAAGACGTTCAGACTCATCTCGCCGTTGTTGTAGAGCCAGCACTGGCGGGCACCGTCGCAGGATGTCTCCCACAGGATGCAGGACTGGTCGATGATGCTACCGAAGATGATGGGTCCTGGTACGGTCCCTGATAAAAGAAGGAATTCCATAAAATTTAAGGAACCTCAGTGAATACCATGTATTCTCTATTACGCCTCTAATTATGCGATCACTTCCTTTCCAGGAAGAAGATTCCTATTTTAAAAAAGTCTTTCCGTGGCAGTTCCACCTGCTTCGCCCGATTAGCGACTTACCTAATGCCCGGTACAGGAGCGATTGCACACCGAGTGCAAACGCACGCTGCGTGTGCGAAACACACCTGTAAAAAGCAGATAGAAAGAAATCTTAGTGTATCAATGTTTTTAATCTGACAAAATTATAACAACTTCTACATTAAGCTGCTACCTTCTACCCATTTCTACGATCTTTGCATGATGTCTTCTGCCTATACCTAACGACTCTGCCTAACATTCTCTGCCTGTTTTCTACGATTCTCCCTGCTTCTTATAACTTACTTTGACGGTTCTGTTAACTTCTGTATAACTTCTTGAATTGGCGCAATGGTTCAAATTTGGAAAGATCTCTACCCTTTTTCCAATCAGTTAGTGAAATTTGTGTCGATAGTCCTCACCTTATAGTAGCCGTGACAGTTGGTACCACTGCCACGAACGTGAACAACGCCATAGCGAAGACAACGACTATAAAGCCCCACAAGTTACCACAGTCGATCGAGCACTCGCCGGCCACAGCCCCGTGAGGTGCAACGGTCTCATTCGCTGAGACGCAACCACAGCCGGAGAAAGTCTGAGAAAAAAATGATCGGCACGACATATAATTTGACAGATGTTATATTTCATCTCCTACACTCATATACAGGGAGTGAGGTTGGCGTAGCGATACTTTCCTCGCCTTCCACCGCTGTGACCCGGGTTCGAATCCCGCCCGGGCCAATATGTGGATTGAGTTTTCAGTCCCTACCTCCACAGGTTTTCCTGGGCTTTTCCTCCCACCTCTAAAACTGTACTTTCTTCTCCGTTAAGTTGTCTTCTCTCCTCTGGTTTCTTCAGGCTTTCGAGCTACAGTGCTTTAATAGGGTACTTTTCAGGAATCCTTGGTCTTATCACCAGAAAGAATTAAAAAATACTATTCATCTCGAAACTTATTACCAGAATTCATGCCTTCCCATTTCTTGTAATTTATTTAACTTCCAGCATGTTGGTAATTACGAAATTCCTTCATTATTTGACACACCTGGTTCTTTCTTTGTATATAAACGCCATCTTTAGTTCCTTTCAGCGGACCTCGTGGTTTGCGAATTTATCACAAGCTTTCATCAAAACTGGTCATTCGCAACATTCAACTGTATGACGTTTGATCAATTGACTGATTTGGATCGATAATCAATACATGAATGGATCAGTAAACAGCGATGTTTTTTACATCCTATATCATAAATTCTTAGCTGTACTGTGAACCTAAACGATGCCCCAATTTTTTTCTCTGGCCAAAGTTCTAAAGCGAACGCCACTATTCAACTGCAAGGCTCTACCGTTTTCCTCGATAATCAATAATCGATCGATCGATAATTCACCTGGTACCCGTCAGCGTTCTTGTCCAGTTTCTCGGTGCAGCCAGCGTGGCACGACGAGTAGTACATGATGTTGTTTTCTCCACACACGGGGTTGTATGAGGTGTCACAGCTGCAGTTGCTGTTACATTGGGACGCCAGGTCGAAGACGCCTTTATAGTCCAACGATCTAAGATTGGTAATAAAAAAAGGACCAAGTTTGTGAATAGATACCTTGGTCACCTGACTAAAAGTCGTGATCTTATTGGTCAATTAACGCGCACTGTTTGATCAATATAATGAAACTCACGTGTTGTTGTAGTAAGTGTTGACGCCAGCAAACCTGATACTTGGACAACTGAAGAAGAACCCAGCCAGGAGGACGAGAGAAACGCTGAGCGTCGCGATGCACAGACGAATCATGCCCCGGAACATCAGGTTGAATTTCTTGACTAGAAACCCACCAATCAGAGCGCCGATTAGTCCGGATGGGATGACGATCATACCTGTTTAAGATGGAGAGAAAGGATCCCATTGGTCAGTTCAAGATTAAACAATTAAGGCCATGCATGCACGTCTTAAGTCTTTCTCACTAACTGTCCGAAATAAATTCTATATCCGAGGTGAAAATTTCAGTTGAAACAAGTTCAACTGGTTAACTGGTTGCAACCGATACCAATGGAACTGGAAATTATTGACTGGTTTGAACTGGTTTAACTTGTTTTGAACTGGTATGAACTGGTTTTTAAACAGTTATACCAGTTTAACAACAGTTTATACCTCTGGTTCTTTTCAGAACCATTCTCTTAGTTGAGAAATTATTCGCACATGGTGTTTCCGCAAACCTTTCATTATTTAGTATCTCCACCATGCAAAGCCTTAAATCTTACTTAGTTTAACAACAGTTACCAATTTCAGTTGAAACCAGTTGAACCAGTTTGACTGGGTTCAACTGGAATTTTCAATTGGGAGGCCACGTCCATATTTACCGGCAATGATGGCAGATGACCCAGAAGACACGCTGAACAGTGACTCCAGCAACTTGGCCCCAAAGGCAGAGATACTTGACAGGATCATCGATTCCGTGATGAGACCGAGGCAGATGAACATGAAGGGGGCATTCTTAACCAGGGTCCAGACTGCAATTGGGAAGTCTTTGATGCCACCTGCTACTCCCTCTGAAAGAGTAAGAAGATGAAGTGTTGTCGTGTCGGAAAGGCTTCCCACAAATTTAGTCAGTAAACCAGTTATAATAGGTAGGCAATGAGTCAGTAAACGTATAAGAAGCCAGCTAACCAGTTCACGGGGTGGTTTGAGAGCTAGTTTGTGGACTGGTAAACTAGTTAACGATCTGCAGTTATCCAGTTAGATGTTACGTTCCATCAGATAGTTGTGTAGTTGTGTAGCTTATCAAACCAACATTGACTGGTGTGTTTAATAGTTAACCGATTTCGCTTTTATTGAGCAGGTTGAAATATTTACCTAGTTTGCTAACCTAGTTTGGATTGGTGGAATAGTCGATAGCGGACACTTCACAACTGTTTCCAGTGTGTTAGTGATTAGTCTTGTGGATTAATCTGTTGGTTTGGCTTTGTGTCTGTTGGCTTTGACAATTTTTTCTTCACCTGTTTCACTCCTGGACTCGAAATCCGTTCCTTTTTGGTTTTCCACGACCCTTAGCGCTGCAACCTTTTTATGATCTGCAAGGCAAGAACACGGAGTAATTTTATAATTATAGTTGTTTGTAAAATTGCAGCCTACATTTTTCATTTGCTTCGAGCACAACTGTATTAATAATAATAATAATAATAAAATATTATGTAGATTGATACGGGACTCAGTCACACTATAAAATAAATAGTTTATCTTTCGATCCCTTTACTGCATTTAAGTTCACTTTAATACACGGCCATAAGCAACAAATTGATAAATGTTGAACAACCTTTTCATTATCTGGCGTTAACCCAGAGCTTTTCTCGTGACGTCACGAATATTACGTAACAGCTAGACTACCTTTGTGGTGTCTTGAAAGCAGTGGAAGCACCACGAGGTTAACAGCAGTGAGCTCAACGTTAAAGCTAAAGTTTTAGGACTCCTCAAATTCAAGTCGACAAATGCTGAACCATTTATCCAGTATCTGGCATTGAAAATGTACTACAATCGTATGCGCCGTGACGTCACGAGATTACGTAACACCTGTCCTACCTTTGAGGTATCTTGGGAAGCCGAAGAGTGGAAGCACCATGAGGATCCCAAGACATGCTGACATGAGCGAGCCCAACCACCACGCACCCACCCATAACGGATGGTCATCGGATATACCCCTGGTAGAGAAAAGGAAGAAACAACCATGTCTTATTTCCTCCCATTTATTTAGTCTTGCCATCGCATAAGAAACGTGGAACTGACATCTATGATGGAATCTCCAAACTATATTATACTTCCCATAAGGGTAGTCATCTGATATTTACCACACGAACAGGGATCATTTTCCACATTTATTTAGTCTTGGCGTGTACCAATTTAGGTAATTTTATACTTTCACGATTAAAGAGCTCAACTCTAATGATACTTCACTGCATGCGAGAGAATTCTTCATTTGTCTCCAGTTGTCAAGCAACAAAGAACAAGTTCGTAATAGCGCCTTCTAAAACGAAGTGAACTTACTTTTTTGTAAAGCTTTTGATCAGTTAAATTTAACAGACTTATTCATCTGTAATTTTCAATATTGAGACTTGTCGTTTACATGAGCCTTTTATGACTCCCAGGGTCAGGCACTGTCTGATTGTCAATAATCTGAATTATTAACAAGTTTTGGTATTTATTTTGTTTACCCTGGTGGTTCTTTAGGGAAGTCGGTCCAAATTCCAAGGAACAGACCTCCGACTAAAAATCCGACAGCAGGACCCAGTGTAGATACAGCCTGGAAAATACCTGTAGGTGCGAAAACAGGAAAACAGCTGGTAATCAAGACTAGACTAGTTGTTGATGCGAGTTTATGTTTATCATGGGGATCCATTCCAGTCGGTATTACCATTTTTTTGTAATTTCTAGTTAATATTAAGGCGTCCAGGGATCAATTTATGGAATCCAGTCAACTTGGAACTGGAAACATATAAGAACAGTTTTACAACCTATCTAGTTGATCTGTCTTTCAGTCAGAGCTTAAGTTACACCTCGATGCGTTTGTCAAACTATTCTCTCAAGTAGGTCTCCAGCTTTTTTTGGACTAGATTCAATTTAAATGTCTATCATGTAGAGTTTCTGACTCACCAATGTAAATAGAAAGACTTGCTGGCCTAACGTTCTCATCCAGGTAGGTGACTCCCAATGTAAAGAGTGGAGAAGCGCCTATACCATGCAGCGCCTGCGCGGCTACAAACATCCAGAAGTAGTTACGCAGGCTGGAGTCGCCTTCGAGACACGTATTTGCAGTCGGGCGTGTCGGGTCACAGGTGTCGACCTCAGAAGGCGTGACGTCATATTCTGGGGTTATGAAATGAGGCAGCATGAACACCAGCGAGCCAAGGACGAAGATGAAGGCGCCCGTGCCTAGCCACTTGGGTTTGTGGCTGCTCTCGCCTAAGTAGGTGACGAAGATGATGATGATCATGACGGAGAAGTCGTAGCAGCTGCTGATGGAGCCGCTTTGCACGCTGGGAAGGACAAATCGGCGCTCTAGAGTGGAGATGATGACGGAGATGAAGCCATTAATTGCCATGCCCTGGACAAAAACGAACCAGCACAGGAACACCAGATAACCCTTAGGGTTGTTGAGGAACTGAAGCCACTTGGGTCGGATGGACAGCCACCCGTACGGGACACACTCAACATCTTCATTCGCATCTTCTTCTTTTGAAGAGATACTTGTCGTGTGTTTGTTGGGGTTTCGTATCTCCACCTCGGCTTGGTTGGAGATCCCCTTGCGATCGTTCTGGTCATCCATTGCTCTGTAGGAAGGATTGACCACTCCCACTTCTGTCCTCCCTCCGAAGTCGTTACTGCCCTCTTCAGCCATTGGCTAAGCACCTGTTGAATTATTCATGATGCTGCATAAAATAACGTCAGATAAGTTGCTGAAGAGGTTGACAAGGTGATCCCTCCTTTTGAATCCTGCAGTATACACAAGCAAAACAGAAGCAATCATGTTAATTGCAATGAAGGCTACTATGGCCTTCTCTACACACAATGACAACGTGAACATAAACAATCAGCCATTTGCTAACATCATGACGCATTAACTTCACCAAACAGCGGTAGAAATGAAACGTACACTGTAAAAAGGTACGATTCAGATTCGACTCGGATTTGGGTCTTTTTGACCCGATACTTTCCAGGGTCAAAATAACTCTTTTCTGGCTCAAAAGAAGAGCATTTTTTTCCATGGGTTCTGGCTGGGTCAATATGAGCTGGAAACGATCTAGAAAAGATGTCATTTTGACCGAAAAGATGCCATTTTGACCCTCTGTAAAATATCAGGTCAAAATCTGACTCAGGACGTTTCAGAGTATAGGTTCTGTTGCCAGAAAGTCAATTTTCGAGTCACAAAATGGAACCAGAGGTCGTTTGTGGATGACTGTTCCAGACGAACGCCATAATAATTGATCGTTCGCAAATTTGGGTTAAGAAAACATGGGTAAGATCTGAGGCTTTGCATGATGGAGACACTGATAAAGAAAGGTTTGCGGAAACACCATGTGGGAATAATTTCTCGAACTAAGAGAATGGTTCTGATAAGAACCTGAGGTATAAACTCGACGTTTCGGTCAATATGCCCTGACCGTCTTCAGGAGAGAAAACATGCACGAGTGTGACAATCACTTACCGATGCACAGCGTTAGTAACGACATGCCCTTGTACGGAAAAGATAACCCGTTCCTGCCTTTCTACAACCACAAGAGACTTATGAAATTGCTCTGTAATGTGCCAAGCGCCGTACTCAATATAATGGACGTACAGCGCACACAAGGGAAACAACCCCGGTACTATCCAAGAAACAATCAATAAATATAACGAGCTCGTTAATTACAAAACATTGAGGGGAAACGGATGCGTAAAACGGTCGTTAATAGCGGCGTGTTATAATCACGTCGTTGGATTAGACAAAGAACGAGTTAGAGATTTATTTAAAGTGACTCAAAATCAATTTAATAAGGCACTAAAAAGATACGATGACCACTACCATAAAGGCGGGGCCGAGGGTGTTGCCCTAAGAGGTGAAATAGAGGCATAACTCGGTGGATCGCTTTCATAATGTTTATTTACCGAGAATTCGCCGAACTTGTAAGTTTTTCGATGAGAGATTTTTTATCTTTTGTCAGCCGTTCGTCTACCCGTTTTTTTAACTTCTTTTTCAAAGTCTGTATCGTTTTTAATTTTTGGAAGCTTTGTGCTGGTCTTTGTTCTAATTTTTTGCTTAAGCTCGTTAAATTTTGCGAGCTCTCTCGTAATCAATAAGAACTCTTCGTGCGATATATCTCCATCGTTGATGGCTTGAGACACGTACTCTTCAATCGTGTAAAGCATTGGAAAACTTAGGGGTGAATGTGGCTTATACTCTTAGTTCCAAAACAGGCAAGAATGCAACATACATATTGTATCGGCTGCCTCTTTTATTGTTTGCAACACTTTGGACGCAAAGTTCTAGTCCACACAAGGATTATTTTTTTGGCCCATTCCTTCGTTCCTTGCAACAAACAACTAGGTTAATTAGCTGAAATGACAATTCCACAATATTACAAATCGAAAAGAAAGAATCTTACCAATTTTTGAAGCGGTTAATTAAATCTCCGTTCACTTGCTCGAAATGGTTTTCGAGTTTAGTTGGCAATGTCGGTAGAGGTAGTGTATATCAACTGCTCTCGGTCACATAGAAATTATTACTGATCATCACACGACTACAACCAGTCAATATTCAGGTAACTAGACAACGTCTGTGTGTCCGCACACATGAATACGTAGAGTAAAGTTTGTTTTACCAAATAGTCGCGGGCTTCTTCGTGTCACGCCCTAGTGACCTTTAGACTGTATTTAAAAAAATGCTGAATAATTTTGATGAATGCACTTTGCCTCAGTCAACCGTGACAAGCTGTGACCCGTCAACAGCTTGTGGCACCACGTCGTTAAGGCAATGACCATGAAGGTAGCAGACCAGTAAATAAACTTCCATTGACCCCAATGGTAAATACTCCCACTTCAAAAATTCGGGAAAAATACTCACAACTCTCCAAGGTGTTCGAGACACACATCAAATTAAAGCTTATTTCATCATCTTTTATTTTCTTTTCAATTTTTGGGGGGTCAACTGATGACTTTTAGGAGAAATTTCCATCTGAAGATGATCACCCCTGAAAATAGTCCTGAAGCCCATCGCCATTTTGAAAAACGATGCCTACACTCCATTGCAAAGTAGAGCGCTTTTAGGGTCCAAATTGCATCAAAATTACACAGAACTGCAAGCTCCAAGTCCTGTGCACGGTTTCCACCCATATTTTTTACAAACCCTCAAGTTCATGGCCCACAGCATGCTCAAATACCGAAGATTTTGAGGGCATGCAAATCGTGATTTGGCCGGCGCAGGCAATTTCGGACCGATTTACTGGTCTGCACCCTATAGAGAAGCGAGGTTTTGAAAAATTTCTCCAAACCACTTGTACGGCACGAGGAAGGATGGATGACTCATATTTCATCAAAAAATTGCGAGAAAACAAATCTCTGACTGCGATTTCTGGCCTGAAAACAAGCCCTCTGTTTGCGGCTACCTTACTGTAGGGCGCCCCCAACGGGCGTGAATTGAGTTTTTGCTCCTTCCGACCCCAAATTACCCCCCCCCTCTTGTTCGCTCGAAATTGCTGTGATCGGAGGACGGTCCGTCCGCCCTATTCAGATTTTGGGCGCATTTGTTGCGGAACCGCCATTGGTGACCCCTTTTGAAACGCTGCCCCCCCCCAGGTTCCGCCCCCCTGAAAAAAAAACACTCCGCAAACATTTGACAACAAACGGTGGAAGGCGCCATTTTGAAACTACAGGTAGCAGACCAGTAAATAAACTTCCATTGACCCCAATGGTAAATACTCCCACTTCAAAAATTCGGGAAAAATACTCACAACTCTCCAAGGTGTTCGAGACACACATCAAATTAAAGCTTATTTCATCATCTTTCATTTTCTTTTCAATTTTTGGGGGGTCAACTGATGACTTTTAGGAGAAATTTCCATCTGAAGATGATCACCCCTGAAAATAGTCCTGAAGCCCATCGCCATTTTAAAAAACGATGCCTACACTCCATTGCAAAGTAGAGCGCTTTAAGGGTCCAAATTACATCAAAATTACACAGAACTGCAAGCTCCAAGTCCTGTGCACGGTTTCCACCCATATTTTTTACAAACCCTCAAGTTCATGGCCCACAGCATGCTCAAATACCGAAGATTTTGAGGGCATGCAAATCGTGATTTGGCCGGCGCAGGCAATTTCGGACCGATTTACTGGTCTGCACCCTGAAAGGGTGAACAGCGCCCTCATTCGTTTCTTCAACACTATTTTTGCTTTTGACTGGTCCCCATACAATATGGGGACCGGTAGGCCAATATTTTATTTACACAATAGTACAGGGTACATTTGTCAGGCGACTTGAATCAAGAGCGGCGCTCTACAATCCTGTAGCCTTTTACCTACGCGCACGCGCGTATACTCGCGCGTATACTCTCTCCACATGTGCGAAAGTATATAATTTACGAATTGCAAGGTCTGATCGAGCACCGCAGTTGCCTAGTGGTCATGCAGGCTGGCTAGTAATCAGAGGTCCCGAGTTCGGTACCCTGCTCTACCCCCTTCGGATTTTGCTCTTTTTTTCAAAAAGTCAAAGTTTTATCTTAGAAACGTTATTTTTCAGTAGGATACTACTTGTATAACAGCAAGTTTCTTTTTCTTTTCTGATCCAAGGCTCCGGAGGATTTTTTTTAAAAGGGAAATAAAGTCCGAAATCCGTACCAAGTTGAAAAATAGTAGCCTCCACTCCAGCCTGTTTATAATAAAAATGCCCCATAGGAAAGCGCACAAGGTACCCCAGATAGTTGTGTAATAAAAAATATCGCGACCGGTAGCTAGTTCCCATTTAAAGCCATTCATTAGATCACCTCTGCGCGTGCGCAACATGAATTTTATTGTTGAGAACGATGTTGACAGCTTTGCGCATGAATGACCATTGAACACATAAACAAAACTCAATCTCACCATAATCAGTAGGCAAAATCACCAGTGTCTCCACGAACGCAACTTTTCAACTGCAAAAGTTTCACAAACTGAAAAGTAGTGCCTCTCTCTTTATCGATTGTTGCAGCAAAAATCGAAGCTCATCACCATACACTGTGGTAGCCTTTTGTTGCCATTTTACAGTAGAATGGAGGAAAACTTTATGTTTTCAGGATTCATTGCATGCACGATCTGTCCTCCCTACATTCCAAGTCCAAAGGACAACGGAGGGACCGGGAACAAGTCTATTTTTGCTTCTCCCAGGTTTGAAAGCATGCACTGCACGTAGACGATTCTGGTTCTGGTTCTAGTTCTAGTTCTGGTTTTGTTTCTGGTTCTGGTTCTGGTTCATGGTTCTGGTTCTGGTTCTAGTTCTGGTTCTAGATCTGGTTCTGGTTCTGGTCTGGTTCTGGTTCTGGTTGAGTCGGTAAAATTCACTGAAGAATAGCACACCAACTTTTGATGATGAACGATTTGAACGATTTGTGATGGATTTGTGATGGAAGTACTTGCGATGAACTTGCAGGGACTCGAAGGGACTTGCGGTAGACCTGCACTAGGCCTACACCCGATATTGACAATCAAGTAAAATCGTGCGGAATACAGACTATCCTGTGCAGGTATAGACTTCACATTTATTGTAAAGCAGGCCTATAGTAGTAGGTATTAGTGGAGGGTACGGCGACAAATCTATGATTTATTTCATTATTCTCCTCCCATTATCCCCCCCGCCCCTAGCCCCGCCCCTTCTCCACCCCCTCCCAATGATCCCCCCTCCCCTCCCAATCTCCCAAATATATCTCTCCCCTCCCAATATCTCAGTCTCGGAATCGGCCAAAAACTTCTTATTGAAGATCTCTCTCAGTCTTGCTTTTGTCTCTTAACTTTTTAAGATATATTTTTTATTTTTAAATCTTGTGTTAAATACCACTCATACAAGTCTACTTCAACCCTGACTTGCAAAATATGAAGTGACCCAGGATGACATTGCACTTGTAGTTTGGGTAAACACCTATTGAAATTCAATGGGCCGTGATGAATTGCTTTTGTTAGCGGGGCAGCCAGGATATGACCCATCGCATACGTCAGAAGCAAACAATGGTTGCTAATGTTAGTTCCTATGCAAGCCAGTCGGATTGACTATATTTTATATAAGGCAGAGTTCAATGGGATCTAGTCATATCGGCACAATTGCAGAATTATCAAGCCTCGACAGCACTTTACACTGTATAGCTTCATTTCCAAATACGGGGCAGCTAAACTACCAACAGACCAACATTCAAAGGTAATTATAATACGCTTATAATGTGTATTTTTATACATCAGGTGCCCAATATGTCAGGGTGACTTGTGCGTAAAGGCGGCAACCATAGGCGCCTTTACTAGTCGCGTCTTTCGCAATTCAGCATGCCAGATGCGAGTAAAGATGATTAGCCCCCAAATTATTATTACTGTATGTTTTGTGTGTAACAAAATTTACTTATAAAGGCCTATTTCTCCTTTTTTCAGATGAACTGTCCATCTGGTGTTGTAGATGTTACATACAGGCAAGATTTCTTCACATTGGCAAACAGGATGGTCAACACGGTGGGTGAATGGATCGTGGCCAAAATAGGAGATATGACTCAGCAGATAAAGAATGCAAAAACCTTTTGATTTATGACAAACCGAAAAGCTATTTAAATGATCTAATTTGAATGACAACGAAAAAGCCACTCAGAGTGGCTTTTTACTGTATATATAAAGATGTATGAAAAGCTATTTAAATGAGTTAATTTGAATAACAACGAAAAAGCCACTCGGGGTGGCTTTTTACTGTATATATTAAGATGTATGAAAAAGTATTTATATGTCTGTTCTACAGGTCAGAGCAACAAAATATGCTACGCTATATACGAATAGTAAAATCTAACGTTGACTGTGACGGAGACACGTGCCGGAGTCACGTGATGGAAAGCTGCAAGTAAATTGTCAAGTACTCACATTATAAATTGGATCTTTATAAACATCATTTCGATCAATAATAATGCCAATGAATGTAAAACCTACAGAACCAATCGTGCGAAAGTATAACAAAAATGAATGAGGTCTGTTCAGTCTATTGATTGGTATTTTTGATGTATTGGCAGTGAATATTTTTTATTGGCAGAGACTTTCTTTGTTGGCAGCCTGTTTAGAACTTCATTAAAACTAAAAATATGTGCTGAGTGTGCCACCCGGGGCGCCCTCTGCCTTCCCATCGGACGCCATCTTGACGTCGCTGTCCTTGCCCTCCTTGGCGCTAGGGGGCGCCCTGTAGGTCATGTAGCAGAGGATGTAGAAAATACAGGAGCCCAGCTTTAATTCGTACAATAAATTCTTATCATACAGTTGTACAAATGAATCTGGGACCTTAGGTCGGGAACTACCAGGATTTATTCTAAATAATTCTTTGTTTGCTAAAACTCTGACGCACCCACGACGAAAGTGGTTTCACCGTATACACTCTCCTATAATATTGCCAATACGGCAAAAAGCCAAATTTACATTTTAAGACATTCTAAACGCTCATAAATGTCTGATTTATTCAGGGCCATCACTTTTTTATAATTGCAAATTAACGGGCTGAATATTACTGATTCGTGGGCTGACGGCGACCTTCGTGCATAACCAAAACGTTATTGTAAGATTACAAGTGTGCATTTATAAATTTGCATTATCAATACAACGCCGATCGCCACATGAGACGAATTTACCGAAATCAGGACGAATTTGAGTGCCACAAATTTGAATTATACTGCACCTTAAATGAAATCCATTGGTGGTTTTTTTTTTAAATTGAAATCAGGAATTGACCTGGACGATGTTCGGGAACGAAATTAAGGTATCGTTATAGGGAATTTGCGTGGTATAAGTGATAAAATAACTTGGGAAAACCAATAATACTGTATCGGTGAAAGATTTGACACATAATACGATTGAGAGTAACTTAATATACTGTTATAATATTTTTATTATAGAAAGACGTTTGTAATTTACACGATTTCTAAATATAAATTGTTTGAGCATTATATACTTCCATTGATTATTTTAGTATATATCTGGAATGATTCTAAAGAGTTTCAAAATAGTTTTAAATAATTAATGAATACAACACATTTCAACCTAAAAAATCCCTTGGATTTATTGAAAAGGCACACTATCTGCATAGTTTTTAATAAAAATTCACTTAATAAGTAAGAAATGTAAAACCAAATTAACAACATTATTTTAATAAACCCAATCACCAGTTATACACAGGAAACAAAATATCATTTGTCTGATTTTGTTTTTTCCAAAATAAATTTTTAAATACCGTTCTATACTTGAATTTCTGTTTTCTTATTTAGTGAGTTCATTGCACTATACGACTTAATTCAGAATCGGATATGTCTGTTCTACAGGTCAGAGCAACAAAATATGCTACGCTATATACGAATAGTAAAATCTAACGTTGACTATGACGGAGACACGTGCCGGAGTCACGTGATGGAAAGCTGCAAGTAAATTGTCAAGTACAGACATTATAAATTGGATCTTCAATAAACATCATTTCGATCAATAATAATGAAAATGAATGTAAAACCTACATAACCTATCGTGCGAAAGTATAACAAAAATGAATGAGGTCTATTCAGTCTATTGATTTGTATTTTAGATGTATTGGCAGTGAAGATTTTTTTATTGGCAGAGACTTTCTTTGTTGGCAGCCTGTTTAGAACTTCATTAATTCAGCGTTATATCCGAACCAAATTTCCAAAAAAAATAATTAATGACTTCTACTCGTCACTAAACTAAAAATCTGTGCTGAGTGTGCCAACCGGGGCGCCCTCTGCCTTCCCATCGGACGCCATCTTGACGTCGCTGTCCTTGCCCTCCTCGGCGCTAGGGGGCGCCCTGTAGGTTATGTAGCAGAGGATGTAGAAGATGCAGGAGCCCAGCTTGAGGCAGGCGAGGAGGATGAAGACGTTCAGACTCATCTCGCCGTTGTTGTAGAGCCAGCACTGGCGGGCGCCGTCGCAGGATGTCTCCCACAGGATGCAGGACTGGTCGATGATGCTACCGAAGATGATGGGTCCTGGTACGGTCCCTGATAAAAGAAGGATTTCCATAAAATTTAAGGAACCTCTGTGAATACCATGTATTCTTTATTACGCCTCTAAGTATGCGATCACTTCCTTTCCAGGAAGAAGATTCCTGTTTTAAAAAAAGTCTTTCCGTGGCAGTTCCACCTGCTTCGCCCCATTAGTGACTTACCTAATGCCCGGTACAGGAGCGATTGCACACCGAGTGCAAACGCACGCTGCGTGTGCGAAACACACCTGTAAAAAGCAGACAAAAAGAAATCTGAATTGTATCAATGTTTTTAATCTGACAAAATTATAACAACTTCTACATTAAGCTGCTACCTTCTACCCATTTCTACGATCTTTGCATGATATCTTCTGCCTATACCTAACGACTCTGCCTAACATTCTCTGCCTATTTTCTACGATTCTCCCTGCTTCTTATAACTTACTTTGACGGTTCTGTTAACTTCTGTATAACTTCTTGAATTGGCGTAATGGTTCAAGTTTGGAAACATCTCTACCCTTTTTCCAATCTATAGTGAAATTTGTGTCGATAGTCCTCACCTTATAGTAGCCGTTATAGTTGGTACCACTGCCAGGAACGTGAACAACGCCATACCGAAGACAACGACTATAAAGCCCCACAAGTTACCACAGTCGATCGAGCACTTGCCGGCCACTGCCCCGTGAGGTGCAACGGTCTCATTCGCTGAGACGCAACCACAGCCGGAGAAAGTCTGAGAAAAAAATGATTGGCACGACATAATTATAAATTGACAGATGTTTCATCACCAGAAAGAATTAAAAAATACTATTCATCTCGAAACTTATTACCAGAATCCATGCCTTCCCATTTCTTGTAATTTATATAACTTCCAGCATGTTGGTAATTACGAAATTCCTTCTTTATTTGACACACCTGGCTCTATCTTTTGTATATAAACGCCATCTTTAGTTCCCTTCACCGGACCTCGTGGTTTGCGAATTTATCACAAGCTTTTATCAAAAACCTGTCAATCGCAACATTCAATTATATGACGTTTGATCAATTGACTGATTTGGATCGATAATCAATACATGAATGGATCAGTAAACGAACAATGTTCTTTCACATCCCATATCATAATTTCTTAGCTGTGAACCTAAACGATGCCCCCAATTTTTTTCTGTGGCCAAAGTTCTAAAGCGTACGCCATTATTTAACTGCAAGGCTCTACCGTTTTCCTCGATAATCAATAATCGATCGATCGATAATTCACCTGGTACCCGTCAGCGTTCTTGTCCAGTTTCTCCGTGCAGCCAGCGTGGCACGACGAGTAGTACATGATGTTGTTTTCTCCACACACGGGGTTGTATGACGTGTCACAGCTGCAGCCGCTGTTACATTGGGACGCCAGGTCGAAGACGCCTTTATAGTCCAAGGATCTAAGATTGGTAACAAATAAAAAAGGACCAAGTATGTGAATGGATACCTCGGTCACCTGACTAAAAGTCGTGATCTTATTGGTCAATTAACGCGCACTGTTTGATCGAACTCACGTGTTGTTGTAGTAAGTGTTGACGCCAGCAAACCTGAGACTTGGACAACTGAAGAAGAACCCAGCCATGAGGACAAGAGAAACGCTGAGCGTCGCGATGCACAGACGAATCATGCCCCGGAACTTCAGGTTGAATTTCTTGACTAGGAACCCACCAATCAGAGCGCCGATTAGTCCGGATGGGATGGTGATCATACCTGTTAAAGATGGAGAGAAAGGATCCCATTGGTCAGTTCAAGATTAAACAATTAAGGCCATGTATGCACGTCTGACGTCTTCCTCACTAACTGTCCGAAATGAATTCTATATCCCAGTTGAAAATTTCAGTTGAAACAAGTTCAACTGGTTAACTGGTTGCAACCGTTACAAATGGAACTGGAAATTATTGACTGGTTTGAACTGGTTTAACTTGTTTTGAACTGGTATGAACTGGTTTTTAAACAGTTATACCAGTTTAACAACAGTAACCAATTTCAGTTGAAACCAGTTGGACCAGTTTGACTGGGTTCAACTGGAATTTTCACCTGGGAGACCACGTCCATATTTACCGGCAATGATGGCAGATGACCCAGAAGACACGCTGAATTGTGACTCCAAAAACTTGGGCCCAAAGGCAGCGATACTGGACAGGATCATCCATTCCGTGATGAGACCGAGGCAGATGAACATGAAGGGGGCATTCTTAACCAGGGTCCAGACTGCAATTGGGAAGTCTTTGATGCCACCTGCTACTCCCTCTGAAAGAGTAAGAAGATGAAGTGCTGTCGTGTCAGAAAGGCTTCCCACAAATTTACAGTCAGTAAACCAGTTATAATAGTAAGCCAATGAGTCAGTTACGTAAACTTTTAAGTAGCCAGCAAACCAGTTCACGGGGTGGTTTAAGAGCTAGTTTGTGGACTGGTAAACTAGTTAATGACCTGCAGTTATCAAGTTAGATGTTAAGTTCCATCAGATAGTTGTGTAGTTGTGTAGCTTATCAAACCAACATTGACTGGTGTGTTTAATAGTTCAACCGATTTCGCTTTTATTGAGCAGGTTGAAACATTTACCTAGTTTGCTAACCTAGTTTGGATTGGTGGAATAGTCGATAGCGGACACTTCACAACTGTTTCCGGTGTGTTAGTGATTTGTCTTGTTGCTTGAACTGTTGGTTTGTATTGGTCAGTCGGTTCGGTAAGTTCGTCGGTAGCTTTGACAATTTTTTATTTACCTGTTTCACTCCTGGACTTGAAATCTGTCCCTTTCTGGTTTTCCACGACCCTTAGCGCTGCAACTTTTTTATGATCTGCAAGGCAAGAACACGGAGTAATTTCATAATTATAGTTGCTTGTAAAATTGCAGCCTACATTTTTCATTTGCTTCGAGCACAACCTATGAGGGCGCCCAGCTGATATTAATGGCTAATAAAAACCAGTTGAGTTCAGCGTGAAAGCAGGATCGGCTGTATAAACCAGCACAGTCTCGTCAAACGAATTGCCTACCAAGGCCGCCAAATTAGCCACACCATATGCGTTTGTTATCACAAAAAGGTCAAGAGTATGTAGTGTAAAGCCCATTATTTGTGAATAGGAAACTCTATCAACATAAACAGAAGTGTAAGGTTGACCTAACCATCTGTTGGTAACTGTATTAATAATGATACGGGACTCAGTCACACTATAAATAAATTGTTTATCTTTCGATCCCTTTACTGCATTAGTTAATAATTAAGTTCACTTTAGTACACGGCCATAAGCAACAAATTGATAAATGTTGAACAACCTTTTTATTATCTGGCGTTAACCCAGAGCTTTTCTCGTGACGTCACGAATATTACGAACAGCTAGACTACCTTTGTGGTGTCTTGGAAGAAGTGGAAGCACCACGAGGTTAACAACAATGAGCTCAACGTTAAAGCTAAAGTTTTAGGACTCCTCAAATTCACGTCGACAAATGTTGAACCATTCATCCAGTATCTGGCATATAACATGTATTAAAAGCGTATGCGCCGTGACGTCACGAGATTACGTAACACCTGTCCTACCTTTGAGGTATCTTGGGAAGCCGAAGAGTGGAAGCACCACGAGGATCCCAAGACATGCTGGCATGACCGAGCCCAACCACCACGCACCCACCCATAACGGATGGTCATCGGCTATACCCCTGGTAGACAAAAGAAAGAAACAACGATCTCTTATTTGTCCTCATTACTCTTGCTATAGCATAGGAACGTGGAACTGACATGCATGATTGAAGCCCCAAACTGTGTTACTCCCTATAAACAGTATAAGGCTGGTCATCTGATATCTACCACGCAAACAGTGAACATTTTCCTCATTTATTTAGTCTTGTCGTGTACCAATTTAGGTTATTTTATACTTTCACGATTAAAGAGCTCAACTCTAATGATACTTTACTGCATGCGAGAGAATTCTTCATTTGTCTCCAGTTGTCAAGCAACAAAGAACAAGTTCGTAATAGTGCCTTCTAAACCGAAGTAAACTTTTTTTGTAAAGATTTTGATCTGTTTATAATCTTAACAGACTTATTCATCTGTAATTTTCAATATTGAGACTTGTCGTTTACATGAGCCTTTAAGGACTCAGAGGGTCATGCACTGTCTGATTGTTAAGAATCTGAATTATTAACAAGTTCTTGTTTTTATTTTGTTTACCCTGGTGGCTCATTAGGGAAGTCGGTCCAAATTCCGAGGAACAGACCTCCGACTAAATATCCGACAGCAGGACCCAGTGTAGATACAGCCTGGAAAATACCTGTAGGTACGAAAAGTGGGGAAAACAGCTGGTAATCAAGACTAGTTGTTGATGCGAGTTTATGTTTATCATGGGGGATCCATTCCAGTCGGTATTACCATTTGTTTTTTATTTCTAGTTGATATTAAGGCGTCCAGTGATCAATTTATGGAATATAGTCAACTTGGAACTGGAAACATAATAGAACAGTTTTACAACCTATCTACGTGATCTCCTGTCTTTCAGTCAGAGCTTAAGTCGCACCTGGATGCGTGGTCAAACTATTCTCTCAAGTAAATCTCCAGTTCTACTGGACTAGATTCAATTTAAATGTCTATCATGTAGAGTTTCTGACTCACCTATGTAAATAGAAACACTTGCTGGCCTAACGTTCTCATCCAGATAGGTGACTCCCAATGTATAGAGAGGAGAAGCGCCTATACCATGCAGCGCCTGCGCGGCTACAAACATCCAGAAGTAGTTACGCAGGCTGGAGTCGCCTTCGAGACACGTATTTGCAGTCGGGCGTGTCGGGTCACAGGTGTCGATCTCAGAAGGCGTGACGTCATATTCTGGGGTTATGAAATGAGGCAGCATGAACACCAGCGAGCCAAGGACGAAGATGAAGGCGCCCGTGCCTAGCCACTTGGGTTTGTGGCTGCTCTCGCCTAAGTAGGTGACGAAGATGATGACGATCATGACGGAGAAGTCGTAGCAGCTGCTGATGGAGCCGCTTTGCACGCTGGGAAGGACAAAGCGGCGCTCTAGAGTGGAGGTGATGACGTAGATGAAGCCATTAACCGTCATGCCCTGGACTAAAGCGAACCAGCACAGGAACACCAGATAACCCTTAGGGTTGTTGAGGAACTGAAGCCACTTGGGTCGGATGGACAGCCACCCGTACGGGACACACTCAACATCTTCATTCGCATCTTCTTCTTTTGAAGAGATACTTGTCGTGTGTTTGTTGGGGTTTCGTATCTCCACATCGGCTTGGTTGGGGATCCCGTTGCGATCGTTCTGGTCATCCATTGCTCTGTAGGAAGGATTGACCACTCCCACTTCTGTCCTCCCTCCGAAGTCGTTACTGTCCTCTTCAGCCATTGGCTAAGCACCTGTTGAATTATTCATGTTGCTGGTAAACGTCAGAAAAGTTGCTCAAGTAGTTGACAGGGTGATCCCTCCTTTTGAATCCTGCAGTATGCACAGGCAAAACAGAAGCAACAATGTTATTTGCAATGAAGGCTACTATGGCCTAGGCCTTCTCTACACGCAATGACAACGTGAACATAAACAATCAGCCATTTGCTAAGATCATGACGCATTAACTTCACCACACAGCGGTAGAAATGAAACGTACACTGTTTTTGACCCGATACTTTCCAGGGTGAAAATAACACTTTTCTGGCTCAAAAGAAGAACATTTTGCCATGGTTTCTGGCAAGATGGGTCAAAATGAGCCGGAAACGATCTAGAAAAGATGCCATTTTGACCCGAAAAGATGTCATTTTGAACCTCTAAAAAATATCAGGTCAAAATCTGACTCGGTACGTTTCAGAGTATAGGTTCTGTTGCCAGAAAGTCAATTTTTGAGTCACAAAATGTAACCAGAAGTCGTTCGTGGGCGACTGTTCCAGACGAACGCCATAATAATTGATCGTTCGTAAATTTGGGTTAATTAAGAAAACATGGGTAAGATCTGAGGCTTTGCATGATGGAGACACTGATAAAGAAAGGTTTGCAAGAAACACCATGTGTGAATAATTTCTCAAAGAGATAGAATGGTTCTGAAAAGAACCTGAGGTATAAACTCGACGTTTCGGTCAATATGCTCTGACCGTCTTCAGGAGAGAAAACATGCACGAGTGTGACAATCACTTACCGATGTACTGCACAGCGTTAGTAACGACATGCCCTTGTACGGAAAAGATAACCCGTTCCTGCCTTTCCACAACCACAACAGACTTACATGAAATTGCTCTTTAATGTGCCAAGCGCCGCACTCAATATAATGGACGTACAGTACACACAAGGGAAACAACCACGGTACTGTCGAACGCGGCAAAGCGGCAGGCGGTCTAAATTGTTCTTGTCATTGCAGAATGCATTATTGAATCGTCCATGATGCGTTGCTATGGAAATCTTGGTGTTTTAAAAGGAAATTTTGGTATATTTACGAGCACTTGAATTATCCTTTAATAACCAGTTGATTGATCATCGGACGACCTGTGCTAATGTGACTGATAATTAAAGCCGGTTGTACGGCATAGTGAACGATCTGTGTACAAATCTATGGCTTCGTTGCTCGGGTGATATGGTTATGTTGATGTGTTCTTTACTCGACTTTGTGGCAGACATGTAGATACGAATCAAAGTTGGTATATTTGAACAAGTGGAAAGGGGGTTAACGAACGAATGATTGTTATATTGGAAGGAATAGGTATGTGCATAAATAACACGTGATAGAAGATGTTGTACAGGCAGAGTCAGAAAAAAGAAACCCAAATGGCATGAACAATTTGTAATGAAGTTCTGCATAAAGCACTTTCAAAAATCTAGGCTATGAAAGTCCAATTAATACACCTTTTTTTTTCAAGAATCATTCAAATCACTGGTGTACTTTTCAAGATACGGAATTTTAAACACAAACACCGTTTTAGGGTTCTATCCACGGATCACCAAAAAGTGCGTACTGTTAGTTCAAATTCAAATTTCACATAGGGATGTACATGAATTGTTTTCGTTTTGCTGAAAGAACACTTACCTTTTTTGTGATCTGTGGACAGAACTTTAAAACAGTATTTTTGTTCAAAATTCCGTAAATTGAAAAGTACATTAGTGATTTAAATGATTCTTTTACTAAAAGATAGCTTATTAATTGGGCTTTCATATCCTTGATTGTGAAAGTGCTAAATGCAGAACTTCATTTACAAAATGGTCCTGACATATGGGTTTTCCTTTTTTTTATCTCACCCTGTATTCAACTGGGAACCCATAACACATTTAGAGTATGTTGTTGTTGATAATACAGGGGCCGTTTAACTTGCATTTTTTTATCGGATGGGAAACGCACCAGGAGTAACTGTTACGTTTATAAAAAAAAACAATTAATAATTTCAATGCACATTAATTACTGTAATTGAAAAAAAATGAAAGACTAATTGCTGGAGTTAATACAAAAAGATTCAGTACTTTGCTTTTCTACTTCTCCAATTGAATGCAAAGTCTTCAACACTGTATGCGCCAAACCTTAATACCGAGTTATTCTTTGTAGTTAGGTTTCATATCACTATTATTCAGATTAAACAAAGATAACCCCACCACCAAAAACACAAATAACCCCACCACCGACCCGAACTTTGCTCACGGGGCACAATTGTTAATCATTACAATTTCAACTGATAATCTTTTCAGGATCTTTAATAATGTTTGTGTTTTGATAAGACTTTAAAAGACCAAGTGGCGTCATGTACGTTCACCTAAGTCACATATGAAATAGTTGCCGGTAATTTGTTTCCATACCCATAACACACATAATTTTTTTTCAAATTACCATAGGCTATTTTAATGAACAGGTGTTGTCAAGTATATTGATTTTTTTGTATGCATGACACTCTTAACGGATTTATGCAATGTTTTCTCACAGATAGACTCCCGTTGCCATGAACTTGCCAGGCAAAATAGTCCAGATACCATAAAAAAAATCGGACAGGATGTAATTATCACTCAAAATAATGTGTGAAAACAGTTACCCTTTTTATAAAAATCTGATTTTTTTTACACACCTTGGCATGGACGCTCACTTGTACCATGGAGCTATGCTCTCTAATAACATAATCAAAATACAGGCAATGATTAAGTCCAACAAGTGCTACGACATCTTTGATAGACAATTTGTTCGAAACACCGGTCACAACCACTTTTGCAGCCGACACAAAAGAAAAACAAGTCTCCAATATCCTGCCATGTAAAAACATACTGGATGATTTTCCTACATGGACGAACATTACAGGCCGTACTTTAAATGGGTCACTCGAATGATGATGCCTGTGAGAAAGAAAAAAACTCCGTTTCCCCAGCCTAGCCCATAAGCCCAGTTTGACAATTTTCCGCAGGTTTACTCTGACGCATCTATTACTGTGCCTCAAGGCCTTACTATTGTCCCCGATTGTTTGTGTTGTATAATGGTCATCTTTCGCTTCGTTGAGCAAACCGAATGAGCATATTTGTACATAAAATGTGATATGCAATTTTTAGGGTTATAGGCTATATAGGCGAAGAGGGATCATGTTCATAGCGACATGGATTTGCGAATTTTTTTCAACAGACTTTGAAGTTGGGATGCATATTCAAGTGTTAAGTGCTAAACGTATACAAACCAAAACATTTTAATGTCGTTTTGTTGACAAAGAGGCTTCGACTTATCAGTATCCTTCTGTTAGAAACATATTAGTTTACGGTTAAAACATAACTCCGACGGAAGGACGCATAAACTCAGGGTAAACATTAATTTTTAACCAAACTTTAAAAAGTAAGGGAAAAGAATGACAAAATTTGTGTGGTCACAAAACCTGTATGCCCTGTACATTTTCATTTGTAGAATTATCTTTTTATTCTCTTTTTTTTCCCCCCACCTATTTATTCCACCTGTTATTTTCACCTATTATTTTCCACCTGTTATTCAAGTGGAACGATCCCAACAGTTCTCTTTTATAAAGGGAATCTGAATATCAATCGAGGTCATTAAAATAATGAAAGATGAATACATTCATTACAATTCCTATGCATGCAACAAGTGAAGCTTTTTATGGCGTTCGGTCTTGCAGTCTATGGTGCACAATAGTAAATTATAGGAACTCGGGTTAAGAGCCCCCTACAATTCCCATACATAGGCGGGGTTGCACATTCACACTGTAATCTATAGCTATACTCTTTTCTCCGCACCGGACCAATCCACCCCTAGCTGTTATGTAATGTTCTATATCATGAATACAAAACTTTGCTCTCTAATTTTTATAAGGTTCTTCGAAAGATCAATTAAAGTTAACTGAAAGGTCATCTAATTTTGCCGTCTAAATTACTATTTGTAAAGCATTGGAAAACTTAGGGGTGAATGTGGCGTATACTCTTAGTTCCAAAACAGGCAAGAATGCAACATGGGCACATATTGTATCGGCTGCCCCTTTTACTGTTGCTGTACTTTGGACGCAAAGTTCTAGTCCACACAAGGATTGTTTTTTCGCTCATTCCTTCGTTCCACGCAACAAACAACTGGGTTAATTAGCAGAAATGACAATTCCACAATATTACAAATCGAAAAGAAAGAATCTTACCAATTTTTGAAGCGGTTAAATCTCCGTTCACTTGCACGAAATGGTGTTCGAGTTTAGCTGGCAGTGTCGGTACTGGTTGTGTACATCAACTGCTATCGGTCATATATAAATTATTACTGATCATCACACGACTACAACCAGTCAATAATCAGGTAACCAGACAACGGCTGTTGTATGAACCAAACCAAACTCTCTTTACCCGCACACATGAATACGTAGAGTAAAGTTTGTTTTACCAAATAGTCGCGGGCTTCTTCGTGTCACGCCCTTGTGACCTTTAGACTTTATTTAAACAAAATGCTGAATAATTTTGATGAATGCACTTTGGCGTAGGAGGGCGAGGAATGGGTGTATTTGTACTCGTTCTTTTAGTCAAACGCCGCATGCATTGTGCGTAACAAGAACCGTATCAGTCATAGTCAGTGACCCGTCAACAGCTTGTGGCACCACGTCGTTAAGGCAATGACAATGAAAGGGTGAACAGCGCCCTCATTCGTTTCTTCAACACTATTTTTGCTTTTGACTGGTCCCCATACAATTATTGGGACCGGTAGCTAGTTCCCATTTAAAGCCATTTATTGGATCATCTCTGCGCGTGCGCAACATGAATTTTATGCACCCTAGGTGCCGTTCGGTGTATTTGTCTGTAAATCACTTGTACACCCCCCGCTCTGACACCAATAACAAATCATAACAATTATACTAATAATTACCTATAATGTCCGCCTGTCCGCAACACTCGGACATAAACAAAATTGACGGGCCTGACCCCCGACCCTGCAAAAATTCCTGGATCCGCCCCCTGATAAGCATGAATGAATGCATATACAATGTATATTATCCATACAATTTTACAGTTTGAATAATTCATGAATTCACTGTCCTTAACTTCATTGAGATGGCAAATGCCTAACCAAAAGCTATCTCTTTTATTGGTCGTCGTAAAGTAAACTATTGAATATCAGCGCACGTTTTCGAAAATCCTTCTCTACCGTTCATTAGATCGTATATAGCTAGTCAACATTTACGCGAACAGATTTACCATTTGAAGCAGCGTTAGTACTGCTTAGAAAAACAGTGGTATTCCAGCACAAAACGCCTTCAGACGCTTCTCTAGAATCAGTTCGGTAAAGATGAGATACCAAGAACTTGACCAGACGCGCCACGTCTTCCAGGCAGCCGATTACGCCGTCTGCGGCGCCATGCTGCTGGCCTCCCTCGGCATCGGCTTCTACTACGGCCTGAGGGGCGGTAGGCAGCGGACATCGGCCGAGTATGTCCTGGCCGACCGCAGTATGA